>PVLA01013362.1:0-37377 GCA_004027455.1 Hydrochoerus hydrochaeris
CACCTCACCTCCTGAACCCGACCCGGAGCAGTGGGCAGCACCTCACCTCCTGAACCTGCTTGCAGCCTGGGCCACAGGCTCGGGACTGGAGAACCAGCCGATCTGCACCCTGCCTCTTCCTCCAGGTCCAGCCCAGGCCCTGCAGTGGGTTCCAGGTCCTCTTGGAACACCCAGGTCTCTTGTGGCCTCCCCCACAATGGCTGTGCCCTAGTCACAGTGGCCCTGAGCATGGGGGCAGTGTCTAGCATTTCGACATATATGGTTGGCAGCAGAGACACCTCAGCCTTCTGTCACCATGAGACAAGCAGAGGAGCAGGGACCTGCAATCACCCCAGATCTGCACCCCGAAGGACAAAGCAGTGTTCGAACAAAACCTTGGATGCTCACGCTCATGGCGGTGCTACTGGAACAGCACCAAGTGGGCAAAGCCCATGGCCCATGGCACAGTGGATGCCACTGAGCTGTGGGCAGGACGGAGCCTGGCTGTGCCCCGCCACGCATGGACCCTGGAACTGGATGCTGCACGTGGCAGATGGCAGGAGGGGACAGCGCTGTAGGACCCGCTTCTGTGAGACACTTGTGGGGATCCGAGAGTGGGCACCAGGGCAGGAGGGGCACAGGGGGAGCTACACAGGGCTTCCCTGGGGCACACAGATGCTCAGGGGCCTCAAGAGGTGGGGGCTGCACAAACCACCCCAGACGCAGCCAGGCCGTACACTCTGAAAAGGTATTAACGGTACATTTGTGAGCATTTTGACACATGCGTGCGTACATGAGCATGTGTGCACACACACCAGCTGTTAGCATCAGAGCCTGGTTTAGAACGGAGAAAAACCCCAGACACAAAATTGCGGACCCTCAGGAGAGCTCCGGCCCACGGCCATCTTGTCTCCGGCTGCTCGGCTGGTCCTCAGCTGCTGACACCTGCTCTCTGCTTGCCATCCTCTCCGCAGTGTCTCCCCACGCAGCCCGAGGTGACCCAGCAGCCCCAGGCTGGCGTTGCCCAGTCCCCCCACCCCTGTGCCTGTTCCCAGCCATCCCTCTCCTGCCCCCTCGTCCCCCGCTGCCCTGCGATTAGAGGCGTGGGGACGGCGTGTCTAATCCAGCTCCTGCTGGAACAACAGGGTCCCTAATTGAAATGTATGAGAAACAATTAAGAGTAATTGGAATCAATTAATAGATGATTTTCTCGGGAACCAGTACACGGCATGAAGCAGAATCTCATTACAGCTGGAGCTGCGCTTCTCTCGGAGCCAGAGCGAGCGAGCCTTTCCTCGGGAGGGTGGAGGACAGGGCTGGTATGACCATTGACGATGGGGATGGGTGGCCCTGGGGCACAGAGGGACACTGTTGGCCACTCCGAACAGGTGGCCTCTCCTTGCCCTGAGGCTGCGAGGCTGCTGCCCAGGGAGGCTGAAACCCAGGGTCAGCTTCGGGTAGGGATGGGGCCAGCGCCTCTGCCTGGAGCTGGGGACACCTGGTGGACGAAGCCGCGTCCCAGGATGTGGGCTGGGTGTGAACCTGGCTGCGGTGAGCCCTGGAGCTCACGCTGCCCGCCCGAGGAGGAGGAGGCTGCTGATTGGGTCACAGCCAGTGTGGGGACCAGGGTGACAGCTCCCACCTGCAGCCCAGGCCTCGCCCAGGAGCCAGGCAGGGTAGGGCTGGGTTGCTCTGTGCTGCTTCCCACCCATAGGGCCACCCAGGGACCTGACTCAGGGTTCTAAGGGGTTTTGGACCAGTGGGATTCCCACCACGGCCTGCCTGCTCCTCACAAAGCGAGGCCCAGAGAGGCACCCCAGCCCCTCCTCGCTGTGGCCTCTTTGCAGTTCTTATGTGGCCTGGACACAGAGCCAGAGCACGCTCTCAGTTTCCTCCCTCCACTCACTCATTCACTCAACAAACATGAGCTCTGTGCCTGAGGCTCATGAAACCTGTCATGGGTGCTCTGCCTGCAGGCGCTGTGACTCTGAGGAAGTGACAAGGATGGCCCCCAGGTGCCTTCCACTCCAGAGAGAATCAGCCTGGCCCCCAGGGTGCCTGGAAATGGGCCAAGAAGGGTTGATGCCGCTTCCCCTCTGCCACCCAGGTGGGGCTTAGCCTGGCCTATCAGATGGTGCTGACTATTGTCTGCATTCAGGCCACTTCCTTCAAGCTGAAAGCCAAGCAGGACACAAAGGCTGGCCCTTGTCTCCTCACCCCTGACCCTGGCGGGCATGCACCGGGGGGCTCCAGTTTCAGCAGGTGAGGCGCTGGCTGTGGCTCTGGAGGGGGGAGGGCCCCAAAACTCCTGGAGCCCTGGGGTCACTTGGGAAGCCCCGCTACCCAGCCCAGTCTATTGCTTTTACCTCTTTGTCTGGGGGTGCTGACACAGGACCCTGGTCAGGGGCGGAGGACATGGCCACAACCCCAGAAGCAGGACAGTGAGCCAGAAAGGATGAGGAATCTGGAGCCCAGACACTGCCCTCAGAGGCGGGGGGAGGCAGAAGGGGGGAGGGGAAGGAGAGGAGGAGCGGGGGAGGGGAGGGGAGGAATGGAGGGGCCCCGTGTTTCCCAGCTGGCCTTGCTGCTTGGCCCCAGCCAGAGAACCGCGCACTGCTGCCTGCAGTGATGAGGTAAAGCGGTGGCCAGGAGTGTCAAAGGTACCCCTGACCCTCTGGCCGGAGTCCTCCAAGCTCTCTGGGGGCTGTGTGGTTGGTTGTGAGCAGAACAGGATCAGAGGCCTGCACAGGCCGATTCTTCAAGGAACCGTGGGGGACTCCTCAGAGCTCTGCTTCGCCCTGGTGTGAGCTGGGGAGCCCGAGGACCTGACCTGATCTAAGGGCAGGGGTGCAGGTCTGGTTCCCCACAGCTGCTTGTTTCCCAGCAGCCAGAATGATCGCTCCTGGCTCCCAGTAGCAGGCGGAGACTGCGCTCTCCTCCATCTGCACCTTACACCAGCACGGCCAGGCTGGAGCCATCCACCCCCAGGCATAGCACCCGGTGCCGTTGGCCCCACTCCCGCCAGCGGGCTGCCCCAGGCTGGGTCTTGCTTTGTGATGAAGGGTCAGAGACCCCCTGGGGCTCGCAGCCATGACCTTGGCCCCTTCCTGCTCCTGTGCCCACCATGGCACCTGCTCCCCAATGTCCAGCTCTGAACCCCACCTGCCACAAGCTAGCTTGGCCCCCAGGCCTGGTGCCACCACTGCCAGCCCCACTGGCCCAGAAGCAGGATGCCTGCACAGGGTTAGGGCTCTGCTTCTCCTCTTCAGAGGAAGGAAACTGAGTCATAGAGGGGACAGATAACAGGCCAATAACAGACCACCCCCTCCCTGGGCCGTGTGAGTGACCATGTGGGCTCGGGGTCCATCGCCCGTGCCAAGTTCTCGGGGTGAGGGCCACTGAAGCAAAGCCCAGGCAGCATCCTGCCTGGCCTCTGTCTTTGAGGAGAGGCCATGCCATCTCACTCTGGAGCTGTGTCCCCAGCTGTGACCTCTGCCTGTGGTGACAGGGATGAATCGTTGGATGCAAGGGGCTCTCTGCTGTCCAGTGCACAGAGGCCAGGACCACTGCAATGTATGGGTGACATGTATGATAGAATTCGAGTTGAGGACCGCAGACTCAAGACCGAGCCCGCAGCCAGCCAATGCCGAGGCCATGGTTGGCGCTGTGTAGGTGGCTTGGGCTTTACAGGGCAGCAGCCTGGCCAACCCCACCTTGGCAGGCCCTGGTGCCCAGCAAGCCCAGGGTCCCTGTCACAAGGACAGGCTGGGAGTGGTGTCCAGAGAGCTATCACTCAGGGCTCTGGTGGGCGCTTCGTCTTTCTCCAGGGAGCTCCCAAGCCCTACACATCTGTCTGTTTTCTCCCAAGAGCTCAGGTCCCAGGACCACATCTGGATCTGTTCTCTGTCCCCAGGGCCTCAGTGACCAGAACACCTGCTCCCCGGGGTGCAGCCAGCCCTGGACAGAATGCACAGCAGGCAAGATCCACTCACGTTGCCCTTGTGAGACCATGGGGCCGCCGGATCCCCTCCGTGCTTCCCCCAGCTTGGGCCGGTATGGGGCAGATGGACGAGTGCCCTGTGCCCAAGGCTATGACCCTGGCTGTCCCCATCACCCCGGCCCGAGAAGTCGGTTCCCGCCCCGGTGTCTGTGTGCGGCCGCCCGGAGCAGCAGGCTATGTGCCGCACCTGGTAACCGGATCGGTGTGGGTCAGGTGACATGGCAGGAGGACAGTCTCTGCCTGGCTCGCCGCAGTTGTTGGTCCTGACTGTGCAGAGAGGTCACTGAAAGCTGACTCTGGGGTGAACAGGCGAGGGGGAGGGGGCAGAGGAGCAGGCACGGGTCTTCCACGTGTGGGGTGTCATTGGGAGTGAGTTTAGTGGCCCTGGCACAGCTATATGCTGAGCACAGTCTCTGTCAGAGCCCTGGGGAGGTAGAGACACATGGGGGGGGATCGTGGGGTCCCCAAAACCTCACATGAGAATAGGCTTTGAGGGGTACCCACTGAGTGATAGTCTGGGAAGGAGAAGGTTGAGGACATGATGCGAAAAGCATTTCAGATTTTGGTTTCCAGGAAAGCGGGGCCTCCAGCCCTGCTGCAAGCCGGCGCCTTCCCGCTGGGCCCCCAACCTGTGCTGCCGGCCCATCCCATCCCTGCTCCTCGGGCGGTATCTCAGGGCTCAGCTGGGGAGTGGGACTGAAAGCCGATTCCTGTCAGCGGCAGTTTTCTGCCTGAGACAGAGGCCACATTGTGCCCAGAGAGGCTGAGTGTGGCCTGCAGGGCAGGGGACAGCTTCTCTGTCCCTGGCCCTGAGAGGAGGCAGCCCACACCTGTGCTGGCCCCTGGAAGAGATGACACCAAAGACCTGACAGCTCTCGCCCACCCAGAGGCCATCACCCATCTGCAGGCCACCCTTCTGGGTCTCCCACTGGGCCCTTCACTCTGGGCCCTCACTGGGAGAGAGTAGGTGACACCAGGGGTCCTGGGGAGGGGACAGTCCCCTCTGGTCATCTCCTTGGCTGATAGTATCTACCTGCTGACCTCAGCCTTCCCCAGAGCTGACCAGGGCAGGTGGGAAGCCCAATGTCACCCCAGGCTTGTCCGTCGGGAACCTCAGATGCCACCCAATTGGGAACAGTGTCTTCAGGCGTGATCAGACAGGAGGTCCCAGGGAAGGAGCAGATGGGAGACGGATGAAAGCAGAGGAGCCCAGGGGTGTCAAGTGCAGCTGGCGGCACGAGAGGTGAAAGGGCAGCTAGTCACAGGCCCGGGGGGGGGGGGGCACTGGGCCTGGCCACGGCCAACTTGGACCCCTGGGTGCAGGCTGGTGAGGCTAAGCATGCATGGTCATCAGGTCCTGGTGAGTGGTGCTTTGTGGAGGCAGCACTGGGCAGGACACCAATGCAGCCTCTGTCGGCATCCTCCAGGCCCTGGGGCTGGACATGCATGCTGGCTGGTGGTCAGGGGCTTGGCTGGGCCGGTGTGTCCCTTCCCTGCTGGGCCTTGGGGCTGGGGCAGGTAGTGCCTGGTGAGAAGCCCAGAAGACCGGGAAGTGAGCCAGCCCCGGGGCCATCCGCGGTGCCTTCCCAGGCCGAGTGAGGCTGGACAGTCCTCCCACTAGAGCAGTTCCTGTGCTTCTCCAGAGAGGAGGCCGCTCAGGCTGCTTCTGGAACATCCCAGGAGGCTCCGGCTGCAGGCAAGGGGCGTCGGCGGCCTCCCCACACCACTGCCCAACATATCACATCGTCACCTGCTGCAGCAGAACCTAGGGAGCTCGGGAAAAGGCCCCTGTTGACACAGCTCTGAGGAGTGAGGCCTGCGGGTTTTATAGCTGGGGACTAAGGGCAACCTGGCCTGTGGGAGGGTGCGCTGCGCTGACTGGCAGGAGACAGAGCTTTATATCTGCAACCCATTCCCACTTCTGGCACTGGTGCCGGGGAGCAGGGTTCTCCAGCCTGGGACGAGGGGGAGGAGATTCCTCAGTTCACAGCAACCCTTGGTTGCCTAGTTTTCCCATTTCCCTGGGGCTCCAAGAAAGCACCCAACTGCCCAGGATCTGGAGAGGCAGAGTGAGGGCTAAGTCAGCTCAGCCTTCTCTCTCTTCCCTGAGCTGCTCCAAGCTCGGGGTGTCAGACTTTCCAAGTAGTCTTGGAAATGGTGGTTGTCCTGCCAGCCCCACCTCAGGGTCTGCCTCAAACGATGCCAGGGTGCGGCGGTGCCTGTGCCTGGAGCCCAGATCCTCAGGCCTGAAAAGACAAGGATGGCATTCCCCGACAGCTGCCCAGCGAAGGCGCATAGCCAGCGGAGACAGTGTCTGCAAGGGGCCAGAGGACTTGTAGCCCACAGCAGCAGCCATGCGAAGGAAACCCCCAGGGACCTGCCTTGCACACTGCACGGAGTCCACCAAGTCCAGAATGTGGTTTGTGGGTGAGAAGACACAGAAACCCAGAGCCTCAGGAAGCAGAGCGCCAGGAGCTTGGATCTGAGGGTTGGACAGGGTGCAGCTTCCTCCCCTCCCTCCATAGCGGGAGGCATCAAGAGAAGGACACAGCCGGCTCCCTGCTGTGGGGTCCAAGCACTTGGGTCACCAGCAGGAGTATCTCGGGCTTTCCCCAGGCCATGGGGCTGGACCAAGGGTCCCAGGAGGCGCAATTTTCTTTACAGTGTTTTTACTAGGAGTGTGAGGTTTATAGGCTCGGGAGGGAAGGGAATTCTGCCAGTGCCTTGGACTGGGCGTGGAGACAGTCACTGTGGGCTGGGTTGTGCAGAAGCCTGCCCTGCACTCACACACATACCACATATAGATACATGCATGCAAAGACTCACACATGCAAACACCTACATATGCTTGTCATAGCGCATATACACACACAAGTGCACCCACACAAATAGACACACACACACAGGCTTATACACACACAAGCATATGCGTGCATGAGTGTCTCCACTGGCTCCCAGCCGGGAGAAAGGAGGAGCTGGTGACGAGGCGTCCTAGTGAGAGAAAGGCCAGGCATTCTCCATGAGTGCCTCAATGCGTGCACACACACACTCAGACACACCAGGCCATCCCCCCACACACATTCACACCATTCTCACGTGCACCGAGACATGCTCCCACGGGCTCATATATGCACACCCCTGTAAACATGGACCTGCGCACTCACGCCCATGTTCAGCTGCCCAGGGCTCCTTGCTGCTGCATGGCGGCCCCTTCCTGGAGGACCTCATTTCTCTGCTCGCCCAGTGTCTCACTCCACCTTCTGGGATGAGAATCCCCAGTGCCCCGGACAGCCCCAAAATGCTCCTGTGTATGGGGCCAGGACGAAGCTGCTCCAGACTTGCCCATCTTTGGGCTGTGATGGGGTGCCCAGGAGGCAGAGCAAGGCGAGCATGTCCCTCAGGCGCTGGGCTTGGCCCCACCACCTGGCTGGCGGCAGAGGAAGCACCTGGGAGACATGCCAGCCACGCCCCTGGACACCTGGCCTTGCCCAGCTCTGAACAGGGCCTGCAGGAGCTGTGACTCAGCAGGTGTATCTCGGAAGCTGTTCCTGTCACCTCGGTGGCTGCCATGGGCAGGGCTCTGAGTCACCTCGGGCTGGGATGATGGAGATCAAAGGACTTTGTTTTATGGGGGCAGGGGAAGCTTTGGGCGCTGCCAGGGGACAGACATGTGGGAAGGACGGGACTCTCTCTGAATGGGCAGGGCTGCATTATCAATGCCTCCCCTGTGCCCGCTCTGGGCTGGGGGAGCAGACTTTGTGCCCCGAGATGATAAAAGCAGTGACCTGGCTCACCTGGGAGAAAGCAGTTCCCAAGAGCGTGGCTGGCCTGCTTCTAGTGTCTGCACCCGGGAGCAGCCCCTTGCTCAGCACGTGGCCTCACCCTGCCGCAGGCACATGCGGGCCACTTACTCTTGAGTTGCGTGGAGCAAATCCCCATGTTGCAGCCTCAGAGCCAGGCCCTGCGGTGACTTCCTTTCCCCTCTCTTAGGGTTTCCTGGTTTTCTCACTCAGCGATGGGGCCCTAAATGAGCTGACAGCAGAGGGCGCCAGTGTGCACCCTGCCCTGAGTGCATGCAGGAGTGGGACCGAGGTCCTAACCCTAACCCAGCAGCAGCCTTTCAGAGCTTTCAGCCCACTCTGGTGTGGATCCCACAGGTTCCCCACCACTGCACCCTCATTCTCAGGAGTGGCTGCCAGCTCTGAGCACCAGTCTTGCAGATGGCTTTGCCAGTCTCTCCTGCCACATGTGCCCAGTGTCTTGCAGATGGGACAGTGGCTGCCCCTAGGCTTCAGTTGTAGCCCGTGGAAGTGGAAGACCCAGTAGTCAAAGGCAGCTGCTCTCCCCTTGACCTGAAGATGGCCCAGAGGATGCCAGAGCCCATGGGAAGCAAGTGAGGCTGTGAGGCTGTGAGAGCAGCATGTCTCTGCTGTGGACAGTGTCCCCTGGCTGGGGTGCGGGCCCTTCCACAGGACCTCACTCCTTCCTTCTCCCAGCATCCCTGCTTCTCCTTCTGCGGTGAGAATCCACAGGTGCCCCAGACAGCCCTGAAACACTCCTTGTTGTGTGGGGGGCTGGGGCAGACTCAGAGCCCGCAGACCTGCGCTGACCTGCACTCTGCCCTGCACGTGGGGCAGTTAGCATCCCTGGTCTCAGTTTCCCCAACCAGGCACAAAGTAGACCCAACCAGTGCCCTGCTGCATCCTCATCCTTTCTGATCCTGGGCCTGGGGCCCGGCTGATGACCCAGACTGCATCCTCAGGTATGAGGCACAGCTGTCACCCTGCATCCTTCACTTCCTGTCTCAGAAGCCAACCTCCCCTGCTGGCGACAGCCAGGCTGCTTGGCATAAAATCTCAAGGATGCCGGGAGATGTTGTTGACCGTAGGCCCCCTGAGTGCAGGGCCTGCTGTCCGCTCCCGATCGCTCCCTAGAACTTCAGAGCAGGATGAGGAGGCCAGGCTGGAGTCTGTCCCACACTGAGGGGCTGTGTCCACTCCTGTCCAGTTCCTATTTCCACCCCTAGGACAGCAGGGAGGCTGGCCAAGGCCATGGGGCAGGGAGCTCTGGGCAGCACTGCCCAGGGCATCTGGGGACAGGCTCATGGTTGGAACGCCTTGGTGTCACTCTAAACGTCGCCATTTTCAGTGCTAGCAATGCGAATGAATCAGTTACAGAGCTCCGGGCCTTTATGTTTTGATCACAGTTGGGTTTTTCCTAGGACGAAGGGGAGAGTGCTGGCAGCGGGCTCTTTGCTCTTGACATTTTTATGACTTTTTATTGCTACAAATCCTTCAGTGCTGGGCAGGCGAGGGCCCCCTCTTGGCATGCCCAAAACACTGAGATGATGCTCGGAATTTATCCATTCATTTTTGTTACATGCAACTTGGAAATGTGGTTGCAGAGACCCGCCACCCTATGGGGAAGTTCAAAGGCCTCGAGGGCTTGTCTGGCAAAGGGGTCCCGAGGTGGAAAATAAAACAATAAATTTTATATGTATATGATGTGCTGAGTCCTCTCCACCCACATTTTCTGGTTTATGTCGTAAAAGAATAAGAGAAAGAACAGAGCAAGAAGTGAGTGGGACCCGGGCAGCGATGCTCTTTAAAACGACCTGCACCACCCGGGCTCCTGGTGCACAGGGGTGGGTCTGAAAGGTGGCTGGGGGTTGACAACCCGAGAAGATGGGGCCGGAAGGGATCCAAGGACACCCTTAATACAGTTATTAAAATCCTGTACGCGTCTTCCCTTATAATTGAGTTTCACCGCATCATTTAAGAAAAGCCACACAAAAAAAAACTTGTAGTGAAAAACTGGGGTATAATTTTCTTCAATCAACCCTGGCTCATGACTGCAATTACCCCGAACCCTTGGCGGGGCTCGCCGCGATGCTCCGGGGACGGCCTCGGGGCCGCGGTGGGTGGCGGCCTTTCATGTGCCTCTCAAGCCGTGCTTTATTGTAAGGTTTCAAATTAGCGCTAGCAGCAATGAGCAAATTTGATAATTCGATCTCAAATTAGTTAATGTAATGTGCCAGTAACCACTAACTAGGGCATTACAAAGAGGAAAATGTATCTTTCTGGAGTTGGGATACAAAGTTAACCAGTCTGTCATTTTGCCTTTGGAAACTTTCCTGTGTCTTTATTAAAGGAAATAATCCTATAAGCAATGTGTGTCCCTCATGGTCGGGCAGTGTCCGGAGGAGGTCATGGTGGCCCTGGTGGTAACATTTGCAGACAGGTCCTGGGCCAGGGTGACATCCCTGAGCCCACCCAGCTGCCCTCAGAGGGTTTTAGACTCAGCTATGTCTTGTGGCTGGGGTGATCAGGGGTCGGCAGGAGCGATTGCCCCTCGGGGTGGCCTAGTGCAAGGATATCTGGTCTGAGAGGAAGCTGGACCTGAATGCACAAAGACACCCAGCCCTGCACACTTGGATGGCCTCATGACTGGACCCAGGACCTGTGGCCCAGGCCCTCCCTGGCCTAATTGTACGGCTCCTGGAGAAGACACGCACCTCTTGCCTGTCCTTATGAGCTGGGATCCCCCTCAAACCAGAGGGGACAGCTAGGAAGGATTTTTCTTTCCTTTTCTCCTTCCTGTAACCTCTTGCAGGTTAAGGGCTGGCAGTGTCCCCTAGGAGCAGCTGCCAAGGAGATGAAATCCCTTCCATCAGGTGGCATGAAAGAGTCCTCCCACTAGCCACTCTGTGACACCCTGACAGACTGTGGGCCAATGTCTTCCCACACTGTCTGTGCCCTTGGCTGTGGGGCACCCAGAGCCCATGTCTTGTCTGTGTCCCTGTGGATGCCACTCCTTCTTGGTTACACTGTGTCACCGTGGTACTAATTCTTGGCTACACTGTATCATCGTATCACTGTTTCCAACTACACTGTGTCACCATGTCACCGATTCTGGCTACAGTGTTTACTGCTGTCCCTTCTCAGTTCCTCCCCATTCTGGCTCCCTTCCAAGGCCTCGACTTTATCAAGGTGTAGAGTAAGCTCCCACGCTTCCCAGGAGCCAGCCTGAGCATCCAGGTAGCAATTTCAGGCTGGCTGACCCCACTTAGAGGAAGGGGAGGGAGGGTGCCGCCCCACCCACCCCTGCAGGGTGGGGTCGGCCCCGATGAGATGGGAAAGGGTCAACATGGCTGGAAAGCTCGGGCGCAGCTGGCCATGCCTTCCACCCCACAGCCCTGCAGCGACAGTGGGCGCTGCTTCTGCAGCCCGGCCCGTCCTGTCCATTGGGCTCTTTGTGTCTGAGCTGAGCCCTTTTCTCCAGGGGAAGCCCCGCCCCATCCCGTTGAAAGCGGAGCTGTTCTCTCATCTGATGGATGAAAGGAATTTGGAAGCCTGACACTGTCCCTTGAGATGTCATTCAAACCCTGGATACCTCTGCAGGCAGGGCCACTGCCACTGGCCAATGCATCCCCCACTCACCCTGGCCTCACCTCACCTCGGAGCCCAGCTCTAATCAATATAAACCAGAGAGACTGGGGGGCTCCGACCAGTAGGCAGGAAAGCTAAACGTGATTAGAAATGAGTTCGCTGGGGGTGCCCTAAATTGGAGCTCTTTGAAACTGGCTGGGGCGGATCAGCTTTCTGGGGTGTGTGTGTGTGTGTGTGTGTGTCTTGTCAGTTTCCATGTAAAGGAAAAAGATGAAAAATACAAAAGACAAAAGCTTTACCCCTTTTCTCCAGGCAGTGGGACAACAACCCATGTTCTCTTGGCTCATTAAAAAAGTACAACAGAGAACAACAACTTGTTAAGTGCTTCCTCTTAAAAAGAACAAAGGGAACGCCGTGGGCCTGCATGGCTCTCCTTGTGTCCCTAACGGCGCCGTGCCTGTCAGCGGCATCCCTGCTCTGCTTTGCTGCTGGCCGGCCGGCCGGCCGGCCAGCCGAGGCCCAGGCACAGTGCGGGCTCCTGGAACCAGGGCAACCCTGGCGCTGGCTGCAGCATTCTGGCGTGCTGGACGCGCCCCTCTCCCTGAAACTCAAATATAAATCCCCCAGCCTGCTGCAAAGTAGCTACGGCAACTTGATTTATTTGGGCTGCTGTGGAGTTGCTCAGTAGATGTTCAAAACCTTGGAAAGGCAAGGAATGCGGGGTGGGGGTGGAGAGAGAGGTGTGCCAGAGCTTGACTGTCCAGGACGGGGCTCTGGTCCTTCCAGGAGGGGCCCTGATGCCACCTGGGAGGGAGGGGCTTTTGTTCCGAGCAACCCCGCACTCAGTCGATCCATCTTCCCCCGGATATAGCTAATCTGCACATTCCTCTTCTCGTGTGATGTTACCATCGCTTTATCATAAATGGGCTATGAAGACATTTGGAGCTGCTACTGTTGTAATCTATCCAAGATGAAGAGGGGCGAAGGCTGAAATAAACTCCCAGCTTCCTGTCCCATCTGTCTGCCAGACTGCGGCTGCAGGTCAGGGGCATCCTCCCTCCAGGCTGGTAATTGCAAAAAATGAAGCAACTGAACCTGAACGGAAGATCAAAGAACTCAGGAGGAGGGGGCGGAGCAGTTCTGAGAACAAGCAGGCTACGGGGGCGATGGGGAAACCACTGCCACCCCAAAACACAGCCAGCAGCCTCGCTGTGGGAGGGAGGGAGGGAGGTCTTGGCACTTGACAAAATTGGTTCCTAGAACCGGGCAGGGTGACGGGGCAGAGGTGGTTTTGGGGAAAACTGCTGAAAACTGGAGAGGGTTCCTAAGCCACCGTGGTCCTTGACCTGGTCTCCTCCTGACTAATTATCTGGTTATCTTATTAGCCGCTCAGAAGGCCCCCACTGCTTCCTACTGAACCTCTCGCCTCCTCCAAGGACACTTCACAAGACTGGCCCCGGGCAGCAGGGTGTTAAGAGAAGCCATCAAGCATGACACCAAGTGGCCTGGCTTAGCCAGCCTCTCTGCCCAGGCCCCCAGCCCCTTCCCCAGAAGTCCCTGTCACTGCCCTCTGACCCCTGCACCCCGAGGTCCTCAGGACGCAAGCTTTCAGCACGGTGGCTTGAGCCTGGTTCCGTCCACCTCTCCTGCGGTGGTTTCACTTCCTGGTCTGACACGGTGACTCACTCATTACGTTTTGTGTTCAGACTGAGGAGCGTCTGCATCCCCTGAGCCTCCGCAGCCGGTCTTTCTCGGCATCAGCGATAAATCCCGGCCGGTGCTAACAGCGCACACATTCGCTCCCGCTAATGCTTCCTGGTCCCGCCTGGGCCGCGGCCAGCCCTGCTTTCCAGCCTCCCGCCGCAGGAGTGAGGCCTCTCGGCCGTGTTCCAGGCCGTGCTGGCAGCTAATACCTTCACACATTCACAAATCCCACGCTCGCTGGGCGGGAGCAGCGCCAGGGCCGCCGGGGGCAGAGTCGGCTGCTGCCCCACAACCCCTGGGGGATGCTGGTCCCCGACAAGGGGTCCCCGGCCCAGACTGAGGGTCTCAGTAGCTGGACCCTAGAGGACACTGCTGGGCTCGGCTCGCATGGACCCTTTCTAATTTCGGAAAAATGTGCGTGTGCATTTTTTTTTTTTCTATTTGCTTCTCTCACCTGCACGCCGGAGAGGGTGGGAGCGGCAGAGCGGAGACCTTGTGCATGACCCACTCCGGTGCCCTTCTCCAGGGCTCCTGGACCTCCCCGGGGCTGCCCCATGCTCTGACTCACAGCTTCGGGATAAGTAACCAGGGCTGCAGCGGCCGCTCAGTTCCGGGGGCCAGAGGCCCCCGAGGTTTCATAGATGGTAGCGGTTTCTTCCCTTGCAAAAATCGCTCTCACCGCCACAGGAACCTCCCCGGGCAGGAGGCCAGGGGACAGGCAGCAAAGCCACATCCCCTTCGCCACCAGCCACCAGGAAGGGTATTTACAACAGTGGCTAGAGCAGAGCGCCAGCATCTGTGGGCGCCCCAGGGCCCCTGGGGAATGCGGCCTGAGTGCCTACATGAGCCACCACATGCCACCAGAGAATGTGGCCCCTTCCCAGGAAACCCGGGCCTCCCCGTGAGCCCTTCGGCTGGTGTAGCTGAACACATGGAGCCTGGGCACAAGTGCATATGGCATGGGCACGTGCGCACGCGCGTTTTGAAAGGCCCTTTCCCTGCATGTTAGGATCACACGTGGTCAAAATCCAGGCGCACTTTTCAGAAGTTATTTCTGGAAAAATGTTGAATCTCATGACAGCAATAAAAAGAAAATAGCGCCTGGGCCAACATAAATGTCTATCTGGAACACGCTGCAAAAGCCCTGGAACATTTGCGTGAGTTTGAAATTCCAGCCCTCAGCGTGGCGCAGCTCGGCTGTGGTTGGGTTTTGCGGAGAAGGATGGAGGGTTCCTCTCTAGATGCCCTTTTCCCAGTTGGCCCAGTTGGCGACCCAGGACAGCTGGCCCTGGGCTCTTGGGGGCATCGGATGGGTCCTGTGGGGTAAAGGCTGCCCGCAGTGATGGGAGCTGGGGCCGTGTGTGTACGGGCAGAGTGGGAAGGTCCAGGAGGGTCCTGACCCCACTGTCCTATGGCTCTTGAGTCACCTGACCAGTGGCAGGGGGCCTTTCAGCTGAGCTGAGCTGTGGGCTCTCAGGACTGGGCCCAATTCCTCTCTGGGTCACTCCACTGCCTCAGGCACTGGCAGAGGGTGAACTTCTTGTGACACCCCTGCAGTGCCCTTCTGCTGTCCCTGAGTGGAGCCCGGGCTCATCAATCCCCCAATGTCACAGAAAGCACACACTGTCTCACCTCACGCGTGGGGGGATGAGGGGCTGGGTCAGAACTCTGGGCAGCCCATGGGGGCTGAGCCAACATGGACCCTGCTGTCTCTCCGTAAGTCAAGGCCCCTGGGATTTCTGCTCGTGAGCCTTCCCAGCATGCTCTAAGCACAGCGGCTTGGCATTACCAGCCTGGAGCTTGGCAGCCTCTCAGTAAAGGGGAAGAGACCAAGGGGCAGCAGGGGCCCCAGGCTTTGGTTCCATCTGGGAGGACCCAGTGGCTCTGGGCCATCACACTCAGCACCTTCCCTGGCTAGGCAGTGGGGGTGGGGCCCACCTTGGGGTGCCTTTGGGTAACTTTGGGTACCAGGAAGCTTGGACACATACACAGTCCTCATGTCCTGGCTGTGCCACCAGACTGAACTCCTGAACCTCCTAGTGCCTCAGTTTTCCCCCAGCTAGAAGGTCAGAGCAGGGGTTTAAATGCAGACAAAGCTGTGTCATGCCTGGCTTGGTCCTTAGCCTACAATCGACCCTCAACCCTTGCTCCAATCCTGGGCTTCTCCGGAACTTATCCAAGGGCCGTGGCCCTGTGGTCATGGAGGTTTCCCGTGAGCTAGGATTGTGCCCTGGAGCAGCTGGCATGGGAGAATGAGGCGGGCATCACGGGAGGGCCAGGTTTCCAGGCAACTCTGGAAGGAAAGGAAATCCTTCCACCTAAGAGTCTCTCGTGGGGTCTCCATCTCTGCTCTGTGTCTCTGCCCCCCTATTTGTTTCCTACAGTGAACCGTTCAGGAGCAGTAAGGATGCTGCTCCAGAGCGGGTGGACACTGTGAGATTGTTGCAGGAGGGCTCTGGCTTTCATTAGAAGCCAGGTCCCAGGACAGCCAGCTCGGGGCTGGGGTCACACCCTTCATACCTCACCCCTCACCACACACAGTGGGACCCTAAAGCTGGGGCGTCTCGCAGTCAGGCTCAGGGGATAGCTGCACTCTGCCTCTTCCCCACTCTGCTGCTCTCTCTCTCTCTCTCTCTCTCTCTCTCTCTCTCTCTCTCTCTCTCACACACACACACACACACACCCTCACTGTCACACACACTCCCATGTACATGCACACTGGCATGCACATACTCTCACATGCCTGCACACAAATGTGCTCCCACCCAGGCACACATTCTCACATGCACCCTCATATGCACACACGCATACTCACACACTCATCCCTGTACATACAGGCACACAGGATATTCCTGGGCTGTCGCCTCAGAGGCATTACAAAGCATGACCAGAGTCCCTAGAGGACAGGGGAGGGTGGACACAGGAGGACGGAAAGTTGGGGTGGCTGTGAGGGGCCAAGGCCTCTGGGTAAGAAGAGCTGGCTGGGTGTGGAGGGGAATTTGGGGACTGAGTCCCTGGAGGGGTCCTCACTCCTGGGCTTGCCTGGGGCGGGACTTGCTGGGTGCCTGGGCACCGAGGAGGCTCCTGGGAGCTCAACGGACAGATACAGATGCCAGCGGCCCACCACATTGGGGTTCCCAGAAAGACCTCTGGAGTCACCTCACTTTGCAGAGGGGTCTTCTCAGGGAGGGGGCGATGGAGTACTTACCCCGCAGGCCATGGGAGGAGAAAGCACCACGCCATCGCCGCCCCCCTAGTCCCAGTCAGAGGGTGCTCTGCAGAAACTCTGGAGCCTCAGCACCCCAGAAAGAGGCTTGTACCCCATGCTTGTCCCGCAGACAGGGGATAGAGGTGCAGGTGGGGCTCAGTGTGCAGCCTGCACGCTTCGACACAGTCTCAAACCCACAGGGACCCATGTGTGTGCTTGCGCCCTGACTGATTTTCAGATCTGCATCCCACATGAAAAAGAGAATGATTCACATACAATAAGATCTGTGCATGCACAGCAGCACACACATCCTGGGAGAGGGCCGGCTTGCTGGGGGGTGGTGTCTGTGTGGCTTGGGCAGGCCAGTGGTGGAAGCTGCCCTGTGCTTTAGCATGGCCCTGAGGTCCTTCCCAGAGCCCTGTCCCTCTCCTGGGGTGGCTGCACTTGGCTCCCTGGGCCCTGCAGTTCTGCTGCGGCCTCCCCAGGTCCGCCCCTGACCACAGTGGACCCCCTGAAGGACTTGGCTAGCGTGGCTGCGGAAAGCATGGAGGCACTGAGAGCAGCGACGCCAATTTAGTCCACACGCACTGTGCCCCTGCCCCACGCCCGGTGCGCCCACCTGCTCTATCTTTTTGCCCACCAATGCCCCATGTGTCTCCATGGTCTTTTACAGGTGAGGTCTGTGTGCAGACGGGTTAGGAAAATTGCCCCAGACCATAAAGCTGCCGGTGCCGGTGCGGCTCCAGGTGGAGACACTAGGAAGTCATGGAAATGTGGCCTGAGTGGCTGGAGACCCAGATTCGTGTAGACTGGTGCAGCCCGGACCACAGAGGAGCCTCCCCGCATCGCCTTGCCCAGTGGAGCCAGGGACTCCATTGTTGGCACCATCACCGTTCACTGGTTACATCCTACTCCCGAGGCACCAGTTTTTGTCCCATAGAGAGGGAAACTGAGGCACGGAGCTGTCCGAGTGCCTGCCAACATCACCCGGCCAGGAAGTAGGGATGTGGAGGCAAAGCAGCGATCTGGCTCGAGACATGGCTGGTGCTGCCCCTCACTGGGCAGGGCCCTGGGCTCAGAGCCTCAGAGCAACAGGAAGCTGCCACTGGGCCAGTGGGGAGGCCCCAGGTGCCACTGTGTTAAGACTTGCGGCGAAAGATCAGGGAGGCCCTGAAATGAGACTGCAGCGTGAACTTGAGCTTGTCCACATGGACTGCAGGAGGAGGACACCTCTGTCCACCCAGGTCGTGGGATCTTCAGGGAGGTGACCTTGTCCTGCAAATCCCAATCAAGGCTTCACCCCCAAAAACTTGCTGGGAGGCAGCAGGGAAGGGACAGGAATCCAAGTGGCTCAGGTGCCAGCCTTCTCCCTCATGATCCCTGAAACTCGACACCTTAGAGAACCCCAGGTCCCTCTGCAGCCAGAAAGTGACCTGGGACAAGGACACCGGACACAGAGAGGCCAAGCAGATGCTCAACATGACCAGGATGACACCACAGGTGGGGGGGGAGGCGGCAGGCCTTGCACCCCACGGGTGGGAATCTTGTCACGGGATACTGGCAGGGGTCTTGCAATGTGACACAAAGCCACACAATACTCAGCAATGCCATTTCTGGGTATGTGCACAGGGGAAAGGAAAACCTAGGTCCTTGCAGGCACCCCAGCACACACACCCTCAGTGCCCAAGGTAGAAATGGCCCAAATGCGCGTCAGTGGAGGAACACAGTGGGCGCCCGCACAGTGAAATACCTGGTCACGAAGACGGACGGGGCACTGGCACCACAGGCTACTGTGCCTTCACACCCCTTTATATACCATGTCCTCCGCAAGCAGCCATGTCCTGGGGTTCACTGTGGACACTGCACTGTGGTGGCCACGCTAGAAACCACGGTGGCAGGGCACCTTTTAATTGGGCCAATTGTCTGGTGTGTAACTACGTCTGGGAGAGGCTGTTTCAACCTCTGTCACTGCGCGACTCGAGCCCCCATCGGCAGCCTCGTCTCCCGGAATAGTCAAAGTCTCCAAAGTGCCTGGAGCCCGCTGCAGGAGAGCTGCAAGGTGGATGTTCACGGGTGGCCTGATCTCTGACCCACATGTCCCTGGACATAGTTGTGTCCAGTTGTGAACATGGTTTGGCCTCCCAGGCCCCTTGGCACCTACATATTCCAGGTGACAAAGTTCCACAATAAACCGCTTCCTTGCATCGAGTCTCGCCCGCAGAAAAGCCCTGAAACACACAGGTCGGTCCCTGACCTGCTTAACTAAGAAAGGCACTTGCAACACACAGCCTTGTCACAGAGCTAATATTCTGAGCTGCGATGCAGGGATGTCCCCAGCTCGGGGCTCTGCATTCGGGTGGCCCCACGGCGCTGAGACTTGGCTGGCGTCTAGTTCCTTGATCTCCTGGCTGTCAGGATGGTGGTGACGGCCCTCGAGCTCTTGGCCGGCGGCCACAGCAGGATTCTCCCTGTCACTTGCAATTCGCCAGAGGGGCAGTGGGCAGCACACACTGGGCGACTGGCAGAGACAGGCTCCGGGCAAGGCCGGCACCGCCCAGCACACGGCACCACACCCAGGGCATCTCCATGGGGGCTCTGACCCTGGTGGCCGGCCTCAGTGACCCTGCCTGTGTCTGAGAATGGCATGTGGACTTGAGGAGGTGGCCTGGGGTCTCCAGGGCCCAGCCTGCTGCTTGGCTCGGAGACGGGCACAGGCGAACCAGCGAGTGGCAGACACACGGTGCACCGGACTCTGGTCCCAACGGGCCCGGCTGTCTGAGCTCTGCGCATGCGAGACGCATAGGTAGCACGCGGAGTCTTTCCCCGCACAGCACATCTGTCCTGCCTGTGGGCTCTCAGGAACCTGCTGTGTGGCCTGTCCTGCTGCTATGACATTGGCTGCCAAGGAGTTTGTCAGCTGACTGCCTTCCACTCACAGAGCCGCCTTCAGCTGAACGTGTGAGCTGTGTGTGAGAGGCCAGGAACAGCAAGCAGGTGGGCAAGAACAGCAAAGCACCCGAGCAAGCCACTCTCCCTGAACAGCAGAAGGGTGTCCGGGCTGGGCGGGAAAGCAGAAGCCAGCAGACGCAGCGGGGGCTGGACAGGGGACCCCTCCATCCCCCAGCCTCGCTGGAGGTGGCTGTGACTGGGCAGAGACCGTCCGGGCCCCACAAGGGGCCGTCCACTGTGCAGTGGGCTTCGGCTCTTCAGAGGGGTCCTTTGTGGCTCCTAATGGAAGTATCCACCCAGGAAGGACCAAGTGCTCCTCATGCCTGGGAGCATTTGTGTGGTCTGTCACCTGCACAGTCTCTGTCACCTGCGCAGCCTCTACCACCTTCATGACCGCACCTGCCTGCTCTCCCCGAGCACACAGTGTCCCTCCCAGGTGTGTGTCTGCCACTCTGTGACACAGGTCTTGGGAAACTCCCAGTACAGCTCACAACTGGTTAGCAGCACAGAGGTGGCCAAGGGACACCTGCTTCAACTGGGCACAGGGACCTTTTGTGCTGAGGACCTGGGTCCTGGACTGCTGATGGGAGACAATGGGGGACAGACCATGGGGGAATTGGGTACGGGGCTGCCACCTCTCCAGATCCACCAGCTTTAAAGCTGCAGTTGAAGAGAAAGCCTTGGGGCAACTGGGGTGCAGGCTGGGCACTGTAGCGCTGGGCCTGGGGGCTTGGTCAGGTGCCTGGAGAAGGTGACAGGGACAGCAGGTGTGGGCCACAGGACCAGCTCACAGTGGTGTCGCTCTCCTGCCTACACTGAGTGCACATGAGATGGACACTGAGGCACCCCAGGGAACAGGCCCAGTGGTCCCTCATCAGGAGCAGCACCAGGTTGAGCCCTGAGGACCAAGCGTGAGGCCCCTTGGCCTGGCAATGAGTGGACAGACCTGGGTCACAGGCCACAGACTTGGTCACAGCAAAGTGAGATGCTCTGTCAAGAGCAGGGCCCATGGGAAAGTCCTGCTCTTCTCCCGGTGGGTCCAGAGGCAGCATCACTTGCATGGGCGTGGCCACCTGGATGGGCTCTGCCTGTGTCCTCCGGGCCCAGCTCCTCCTGCATTCCCCAGGTGTCCTCCCCAAATGGTGCACAGAACTCCAGTGAGGGTCACAGAGAGACCAGATCTGCCACACATGGCCAGAGAGCAGTGCACAGTGTAGCTGCCACAGAAAACAGTCTGGAAGCCACACCGTGTCCCCAAGTGACCTGGCATTCTCCACCTTGGCACACACCCGGGAGGGACAAAGACGCCAGTCACAGAAGCAGTGGCATGGGGCTCCTGCCCACAGGTGGCCGAGCTGTGCAGTAGGAGGTTGCCAACGGGCCTTAGGCCACTGATGCCGCTCCCACCCGACCGGCACACAGTGGGGTCAGGTAAGGCCCATTCCGAGAAATGTGGCCGAGGCTACAGAGCTGCAGCTCTGAGTCCCCGAGGAGTCACAGCTTGGTGCCCGGGGGCCAGCGGCTGAGAGCAGCCAGGATGGGCTGTGTCCACAGAACCATGATCAGCCTCGTTCTCATTTCTACATTCAGCCAGAGAGAGATTAGGTTCAGACGTGTGGGTCATTCTTCTACCCCAAGGGTCCCTGTGCAGGGTCCTCCGGAGGCCTCACCTCTGTCGATGGAAGCACACAGGGCAGAGAAGGGGCCCACGAATGCTCTGCATGGTGGGTCCAATGGGCCATGGCTCTGTGGGACGTGGCAGATTGGTAATGGGTGGTCAACTTAAACACCAGCTGGACTGGATCAGCGTGGTGCTGAGCGTGGAGGGCCCCCCGGAGGACTGTCGCCAGCATAAAAAGGAGACCTGGAGAGGAGGAGGAGCACTGTGGGTTCTCCTAAGTGTTGTCGTTGTTTGGAGCCGTTGGTTCTTCTGGAGGAGCCTGTCATGCTGGCTCCTTTGATATGAACCTGGCTGTTGTCACCGGAGGAGCTAGGGACCTTGTTGGTGAGGGTGGCTGGGGTTCACTTGGGGGAGCTCTGTCCTTACATCGAGCATCGCTTCCTGGCTCCGGAGGGGAAGGTGTGTGCTGCTGAGTTTCCAGGAGAAGCTTGTCCCGCTGGTTCCTGATCTGTACTCAGCTGTTCTCATCATTGGAGAAGCTCAGGACCTCGCTGTCGCTGAGGGTGGCTGTGGCACTTTCTGGGGGAGCCTGGTCCTTATTTTGAGCATCGCTTCCTGGCTCCAGTGCAGAACCCTCAACCTACTGGCACAGATCCACCACTGACCTTTGGGCCTTCCCAGTGCAGATCCATGAAGCATGAGGCATTGTCACGGGCTCTGGGTTTTCAGCTGTACTCATGCAGGACACTGCCATGGGATCCAGGCCCTCGGCTGGATTCTCTAGGTCTTTAGCTTCCGTGCACTTTCTTTGTATTTGACACATTGGATGACCCTTTTTAATACTATAACTTATGTGTCCAGTATGTAATTGTTTTCCTCGCAGTCCCTGATCATGTCTCTGCAGTGTCCCTCTCGCTGTGCACCCCTAACCCCCAGGGCAGCACCTCTTTGGGGACCCAGCACATTTGCAGTGTCACTTAGCTGGTGATTAGAGCTGCGAAGAGGCAAGTGTGAGGCTGTGGAGGACGCCTGGGCGACTCTCCCGGAAAGAAGAGCAGGTGTCTCCATCTCGGCTACACCCAGCCCCATTTCTGTGCACTGATGTGGACAGAGCTGGCCAGGACTTTCCTTTGTCTCTCCAATCAGCTTTAAGCAACGTATACCGGTCTGGCTGAGGTGCCGATGTGCAGTCTTTGAAGCAAGGCGACGGTCGCTGTTTCCCTGCCCCAGAAAAGCAGGTGTGAACCGAACCGAACCACGTGGGAGGAAGGCAGAGCCGCGCTCCCCGTTGAGGGCTAGGACCTGCCTCGGGATAAGAGGCTGTGACTTCCCGGGGCATAGAAGATCCCACATCAGAGCTGAAGCACTGGCCCAAAACGCTAGACCTCGATTGTGTTGTACAGATGGCTCCTTCTGCATGTCCTTCTCTGCATATGGCAGAGGTGACTCCAGGCCCCCTGCCCAGCCAGCTCACAGCACTCAGGGACTTTCTACCGCAATCAGCCACTCAGCCTGAGTCACTCCCCTCCTTGAGAATTAATAAAACCTGGGTCAGGCTTGGGTCAGGGCCTTTGTTCCAGTGAACCCTCATCCTAGCTGAGGACCCCCCCGACTCCCTACCATCTTGGAGACATATATATATATATATATCCTTATTTACACTGTGGGTTGCACTGGAAGTGGTAGATTGGAATTAACTGGCTAGAATTTCAATAACTTTCCTTTGAGATTACAGACAAAGCTTCCTGGACTGTGACAAGGGTCAGGAAGGGTCTTCTGTAAGTCCCCAGGACACACAGGCCACACCAGTCCCAGCTCCTTCATTCCTGAGACAAAGTACTTGCCCGCAGTGAGGGGACAGAGGGCAAAGCCAGGGAGGGAGGTGGGGAAAGATGTGTCTGCCATGGTGCCAGCTCTGCCGATGGGTAGTTCATGCCACACACCTGAGTAGGGCAGTGGGGCACAAGGTAGGAGGACAGAGCAACACGAAAGGGAAGCAGGAGGTGGTTAGTGACCAGGAACCAGTCTTGGGGGAGCCAGGAGTGGGACAGCAAAACTTCACAGAGAATCTGTCTCCCTGATGCAAGATCCGCCCAATTTAGCAGCAAGTCAGTAGATGAAATTGCTCAGGAAATCCAGGAAACGGTGCTGGGGTCTGACACATGCAGAGCCACAGGGTGACGTTTCCAGCAGAGGCAGAGAGCAGGGTGGCTGTGGGTTTGGGCAGTGGCAGGCGGGCAAGGGCTCTTGCCATCATGTCACCCTTCCAGTGGGACCCTCCTACCCAGACAGCCTGGGCAGGGCTTGACAGAGGTCCAGCCTGTAGCACACAGGACCCTATCCTGAGGGCCAGGGTGCTATGCGGGCACAGAAGGCTTGCAGCAAAGGGGGACAGGCAGGAGGGACTCTCTGCCTGCGTGGAGTCAGAGGGGCATGGATGCCCCAGTGGCTCCATGACAGTCCCAGGACCCAGGCTGGGCTCTGGGCAGAGCCAGACCGCAGGCACAGAAGGCAAGGACTATGGGGACAGGAGGAGCCCTTGGCACCTGCCATGGCCACCTGCAACTCGAGGTGGGAGTGGGCATCTCAGGCCAGCCAGGCCGCTTCCTGGCTTTGCCAGGGCCTGAAAAGTGCCCAGAGTCTGGTGCTGCCCTGCCCAGCAGGGGGGCAAGAAGTGCAGCTCAGTTCAGACAGCGTGCTGCGAGCACTCCAGCACCTCAGTTGTATTAGCCGATTCTGGGGCTCAGCAGCCACACGGGGGCGGGGGGATAGCTCTGGGCTCCCCTTGAACCATTCCCTAGGCAGCCTGGTGAGGTGCCCTCGGGGCTCGGATCCCTCTCCTCTTGGCTTCCTGAGGCACCCCTCTTCCTCCCACGGGGTAGCCCTATTGCCCCCTGCTGCTCTCAGCTCTACTGCCCTTCCAGCTGTGGCTGGTTTCAGTCTGACACTGGGGACCCAATCCTCTCCTCTGACCCTTCCTCCCACACTGCATCCCCTGCTGCCTGCAAGCCTCATAGCTCCTAATGAATATCCTCCAAGTAGAAGTAGACGGGAGCCAGGCATGGGGGTGCATACGTGTCATCTTAGCACTCGGGAGGATGAGGCAGGAGGGTTTCCAGGAGTCTGAGGCCAGCCTGAGCTCCACAGTGAGACCTTGTCTCAAAAAAGCAAAGCCAAACCAAAACAAAACAGAAAGAAGTGGATGGGGTTCTCTGGCCTGTTGCCACAAGGAGCCCTACCTGGGATGAATGAAAACACAAGCGAAGTGACACTGGAAATACTCTGGGTCCCCAAAGTGGAGCTGCGCTGGGGTGGGGGAACATGGCAAGAGGGACACGGGTGGAGGCTGCAATGGGAGGGCTCAGGCATGGATGCCCCACCCAGGGAACACCACTCTAGGGATGGGGACACACCCCAGGAGGGCAGACCTGTCACCATGTGCAGCACGGCCTGGAGCGAGGCCGTCTGGGTGGCTCTGGCCACAGCAACGGCAGAGGCACAGGCGGAGCAAGCTCTGGAAAGGTAAGGGGCCGTGGGCCGTCGTCACCATTGTGCAGGACACCATGTGTCATGCGCGTGTCCTGTGCCTACTCGACCGACCGCACAACTGTGGCCTTCAGCCACAGTGGCCATGATGCCACCATGGTTCTGCTGTCACCACAGGACAGGATTTGTCAGCGCCATCATAACATACAGGATACCAAGTGCACATGGTCTGTCCTGGTTTTTCTTAAATTGTTTTTTGGCAGCACTGGGATTGAATCAGGCCCTTCACACCAGGCAATGTCCCCAACCTCTTTCTTTTTTATATATGTTTTATTTTGAGACAAGTTCTTCATCAGCAGCCAGGTTGCTCCTGGGCTTGAATTGTGATCCTCCTGCCTCAGCCTGCCAGCCTGCTGGGACTGCGGATGTGCACCACGCCCAGCATGCGGTCTGTCCTTGACTGAAATGCTACTTGGTGCATGGAGACTGACCCCCAGGGAGCCTGACCTCCAGAGCACTGACCCTCAGACAGCCCTGGGCCCCAGAGAGCCCCCGGGGCAATCTACCTCTTTCCCACTCACACCTTTTACGCTGCCAGCCCCTCCCCATCCCCTGCTGGAAGGCGATGCTCATGACTGTCCACTGCCACTGTCCACCATCAGCCACTGTCCCTCCCCCACTGTATGGCCCTTCTGGCAAGCCCAGCAGCCCTGCAGGAAGCCACCAGCCTGGGACCACTCCTCTGCATTTACAGGTGGGAGACGAGGCAGAGACAGCTGTCATGGACCCCACCTGCCCTCGCCGCTGCTCCTGAAGCCAGGTCCGGGTTTCCCATGTACGCGCACTGTCCACGCACCGCCCGGCTCCAGCCCTCCACTCCGACACCAAGCACGAGGAGACGGACAGGTGCGGCCCCCGCAGGTGGAAGGGAGCTGCACGCCGCTGCCCGGTCATCGGGCCTGGACCCAGCGGGCTTCAGAGCGGCAAAGCCAAGCCAGGAACCATCCCGTGGTGTTGCCCCAGCCAGCACTGTCACGGGGTGTGGGCATAGGTGCTGGGTTTGGGCTTCAGGTGACCCGTGTGGACACAGCTCCCTCAGTCCTGCCTGGGGTTCAAGTCTGGGTTCACGCAGAGCTGTGGGCCCCGCCTCCTCCCCAGCCGGCCTCCCTGGGGCCTGCATCCTGCCTCGGCAGTCAGAGCCTCACTCACTGCCCAGGGACAGGCAGGATCTGCTCCCGGAGGACTGTGGTCAGCTTTGCTGGGCTGCGGGCTTGGGCTTTGGTCCTGGGTCCTGCGGGGTTCTGAGGCCCAGTGGCTGTGGTACAGCGCCCAGACTGGACAAAGCCACAGGGGCGAGCCCGGTGCAGGGGCAGGGTCAGCCCGGGGTGGCCGTGATGGGCTGTTCTTCACACACGTGTGTGTACACGGTTGCACACCCGCATGGAAGAGCACCACTGTCCCACGCCATGGGGCCAGAGTTCCGGGAGGGGGCGGGGAGTCACACTGGACGACCTGGAGGATCTCAAGCCTCGCCACACAGTCCCGCCTTCCTGCCTGGGCTCAGGCTGGCCCTGTTCCCTTTAAAGAGGGGAGACCGAGGCCGGGAAGGGAAGCCCTCGGGCCAGCCACCTCTGCCCTTCCTGCCATCTCCCAGATAATGGTGGCCCATCTGATGCCTGGTGTCTGCTCCTGAGGGCTGAGACACTGACCCCCAAATCTGGGGCTGCAAGAGGGCCAGGATCCCCCAAGCTGGAGGCAGGTACCTCAGGAGGCGGGCGGGGTGATTGTGAACCCCAGGGAGGCCTGCGTATCCTACAGTGCGTGGCTCAGTTCTGGGTGACCGCATCGGCCCTCGTGACCACCCTCTGCCCGCCCCCACCCTGTCTCCAATTGGCCGCCTTCCAGCCTATCATACCTCCTTCAGTTAGTCATTCCCTTACTTGTGTTTTAGAAAAGGGGATATTTAGTTTTCTGCATCTGACTTATTTTGCCAAGCACGAGCCTTGAGGTCCGCCCGCCCATCTCGGCGCTATCCCGCGATGTGTAGACAGCGCGCTTTCTCCACTCACTCATTCACGTGCTGATGGGCATCCTGGCATTTGCACAGCTCAGCTAGCATTAACTGTGCGTGTACCATAAACACGGGTGTGCATGTACTGCAACAGCGCACTTTCTTCCAGGACCACGCCCAAGAGGCACAGCAGGTCACGCGGTGCCTGTTTCCAGTTTTTGGCGGAATCTCCATGCTGCGGGCACCTCTGGATGTGGCTCTGCGTCACAGCTGGTTAGAAGATGGGAAGGAGGTCTCACCTGCCCTCGCTTCCTCACACAGACGTCTGCGTGGGCCTGGGGGAGCAGGTGGGTGGGTGCGCTGCCCTGTGCGCCTGGGTGCAGCCCACCCTCGGTGGCCCCGGGTCAGAGGCCATCACCCTGGCCGGTGGACACAGTGGGGACAGCTGGCCCCGAAGGGGGCAGGGGGAGCAGCACCGCAGAGGCTCGGAGGGAGCTGGGAGCCCAGCCCTGTCCCTCTCGCGCCCTGGCTCCAGGCCCACAGCCCCATCTGGTCCCTGACACCTACAGGTCCCTGACACCTGCAGGTCACATCTCCACGGGGTGAGGCCAGCCCACTAGAGCAGGAGCCACGCTGCTGCCACCTCCCGGCCTCCCAGCCGCCTCGCCTGGCGACCCGCAGTAGCAGCCGCGCCGGGTCCTCCATAAATCCCGCTCAACAAGCTCTTAACGATGAAATACCCTACTATTAGCGCAGACAACCGCTTACTCAAGACAAATACTATTCACAGGCCTAGCCGAAGCGAATTCCCCTACGATCATCCGTTCCTGGCCTGGGCACTTCAATCTCTCTGTTTATGAAACAATAATGGAATTCTGTTTAACGGCGCAGTGCCGCAGTTCCTGCTCTGATAAGTTTGCAGCGCAACTTTGCCCCTGGCTATCGGCGCCTTCCTATTACCGCCTTGTCCTGGTTCACAGATGGATGAAACGCAGCCTGGGAGCCGCACGACCTCTTCCCACATGCGGTCACCAAGCCCAGTGTCCGTGCAGGTTCAGAGGCTTCAGTCTGATGTAGTGGTGGGTGCGGGCTGTGGACACTACCTCAGAGGTGTGGAGGGACCCGCCGGGCCTGCTCTCCCTCCGTGGGGCAGCCATGGCTCACTACCTCCTCTCCCTTCCACACACCCCCAGCTACATCTGTGCCTGCAGGGAGTCAAGGTGAAGGTCACGGGGCCGCCTATCCTGAGGGCTCTTTCAGCACTCGGGCCTCGCAGGGGCCCTGGTGGGGGAGCCAGGACGAGCGAGAGGCTCTCAAGTGTGTTTATCTCCAGTCTCTTTGCTTCTGCCCAGTTGGAGACACGGGGGCAGAGGATCAAAGGCCACAGGACAGGCCTAGGCCCCACTTTCATTCCGAGGGGCTAAAAATGAACAAGCCTTGGAGGCCCTGGCCACCCCGTTATCGCCCGACTCCCCCTCCACCTCGAGGTGCAATAAGGCCAGTGTTGAGTAACAGGCCCGGACCACGGAGATTCCTCCCGGCAATGCTATTGGACCACCCGCTGGGGCGCACTCCCTCTGCACATCCGTCTGGCATGGAAGGTCAGCAGCTTGACCTTGAAAGCTTCGCATCCTGCCAAGAGCACTTTGGTCCAACGACTTCTGCTTCCAGCGGACCCTTCCCAAGTGACTGCACCCCAGTGCTGCCAGTTCAAGAGGGGCAAAGACACCTTGGGGGTGCTAGGCAGGCTGAGGGGCCTGGAAAAGGGGCCCACCCAGGAGGGAGGGGCCCAGGAAGCTTCTGGGGTGACATCAAGCAGAAGAACACTCTCTGTCACCTTTTCACAGAGGACTTCAGGGAACGGGGACAGAACAAGACCCTGTCCTCCATGTCCCCTCCGGGGTCTCAGGCTGGCGCCCTGGTGCCCGAGGGTGTGAACGGGGGTGCCTCCCCACCCTGGCCCTTGGACCCACAGGTCTGCTCTGGTAACCAAGAATTTGCATCCTCTAAAAAAAAATGTAATTGGTCCATAATAACTACTTGTTTACAGAGCACAGTGTGGTATTTTGAAATACGTATAAATCTGGAGAATCTATATTTCTCATGATTTCCGGGGACCTCATGCAGTTCCGGTGGGTCTCGTAACCCCAGCATTGAGAACACATTTAAGACCCACGTGAACTCAGCCAGGAAGGGCCTCAGAGGAGAGATGAGCCAGAGTGTGGTCGTGGGTGACAATCTCTGGGCTATTCCAAAGGTCAAGGGTCACCTACAGACAAATCCATGGCAGCTGCCAGGATTCTCATGGTGCAGGCAGAGAAACTGAGGCGCAGGGAAGTGGGCATCCCAGAGGTGGAGTGTCCAGGGGACATGGATGGGGCGATTTCTAGCCTGGCTTCCCTCTAGGGATGTCCTCCAGCCTCTGACGCCGGCTGTTACTGCCCCACAGGAGGCCTTGTGGCCTGAGTCCTGCTCCTGGGCTCCCCACACGCTGCTGGAAGTATGGCCGGGCATGGCCTCTCCAAGGCCCCAAAGTCAGGAGGCCAAGCCTCCCGGTCACATCCTAGGACAGTTAATAAGGGCCTGATGAGTGACGAGTGTGGGTTTCCGCACCACTAATTTCCGTAACTATCACTCTTTGAAAGATAGCTCGGTCCCCGGTGCTGCCGGCCCTGCCCAAACAGAGCCGTATTATGTGGCCAAGTTCACATCGGCGGATCCTGTTTCAGGACCCCATGGGGCGGCCTCGGGAAGCTAGGCAGTGCTTGCCATCTTGGGTTTCTTCCTGTCCCATGCATCCTCCTAGACTCCGATGCTCTCCCTGGGTGGTGGACATGGGGCCTCCGGAAGCCAGGGCAGGGTCCACAGGGTGTACCAGGATGGGGCCTGGTCAGCCAGGGTATGGGTCTCACGTCGGTCTCAGTCGTGGGCAGCCAGGGCCACGCCAAGCAGGCATTAGCTCTGTCCCCAGCGTGGCTGGGCAGCAGAGTCAGGCTGGCTTAGGCGCAGGAGTGGAGGAGGACCAGGGTGCAGGTGGCCACCTCAGCCAGTGAATCAATTGGTTTCTACTCTGTGCCTCAATTTCTCCTCCTGTCACACAGGGACCCCTCGAGGCCCCTTGGGAAGCAGCTGGTGCTGCAGGGACCTCGATCGTGCGCAGTCCTGTGCATTGATTTATCCTCCCCTCTGAAGGTGGGAACCTGGCCCTGGGAGGACCTGCCGTGGCAGTGTGCCAGGGGTCGCAGGTGACTCTTGGAGCCCAGTGTCCCACTTGGTGATGCGGGGACTCTGCAGCATGGCAGAGGCACTTTAGGGTTTTCCCGCAACAAGTCTCTCCTGCTGGGACATCGCAGCCGCAGGTGCACTCCCCACAGCTCCCCCATCCCCAGGAACTGTGACCCTGGGCTTCATCCCATCCTCTACCCAGGGGCTGGATAAACACAGTGGGCTCAGTGCCCATGGTGGTGGCAGTCTTGGGTGCACTCACTGCATATATCTTGTGCCACTGCCCCAGGGCCTTTGCTTGTGCCATCTGTGCTCTGGAGGGCTGTCTTCATGTTGCCAGCCCTCTGGGGCACCCACACACCCCTGGCCTTGTGCCAGTGCAGTGTCTGCCTTCTTTCAGGCTGAGGCACCAGGACCAGGCTTTTGGGCCCTAAGGGGGTGGTGGACAACACCCTCAATCTCCCCATGGGACCTCTCCCTGCAGAACCCAAAGGCCCTAAATGACAAACACGCTGCGTGGCCACACTTGGAGTCAGCTGGGAGCCTGTTCATCCTCCAACCAACAACAGCAGGGGCAGCCAGGCCCCTCTGTCCCCTGCCCTCCTGGCTCATCTGCACCTGGAAGGTCCCTCATGAAAACTCCTGCTCCAGGGAAGAGGGCCGTAGTCAAAGTTGCACCCCAGCGGCTCGAGGAGCGCTGGGTTTTGGTGCACTCAGTATGAGGCTGGGGGGCAAGCACCCCTTGGTGCCACTCTTATGCCCACGCTTGTGCCCAAGCATCTGGACTTCACCACAAGGAAGCAAGGACTCATGGCAAGAACATTCTGGAAGCCTCCCCAAGGAGAAGCATGGGCCAGCGCTGGTGTCCTGGAAGGGTTCACATGGCTCCCTCTGCTCCTCACTGGCTGCATCAACACCTGCCTCCCAAGCACGACTTAGAATTATTTTCAGTGTCTGTGTCAGGTTGATCCAATGACGGGGCCACGGTGCAGAATATTCCCTGCAGGGCCAGCAAACGCTCCAGCGCCCGTGGACAGAGGGGGAGTGGGAGGGGCTGGGGGTACTGACTGCCTTCCCTGCAAACTCCTGTAATTGACTTTAAAAATGGCATTAGCATTTAAATGGTCCCATCGTTACGGGGTGAAGGTTCAGCAGAATATGATCAATGTATTGAGCTCTTCAAATGTTGTTTTGATATTTATTTTTCAGGGTGTTGTGCTGCAGGGGCTTCTGAGTTCCCTGGCAGCAGCGCGGGAACCTTTGATCAGGCCCGGTCTCCTGACAGACAAACCGCGTAAGCCCGCCTGCCTCGGGTCAGGGACCCTCCTCTGTGCTGTGCGCCCTTCCCTGGCGGACACTCAGAGGGCCAGGCCTCCTCATCCCCAGCCCCCGGAGGGGAGCTGTGCATAGGGACTCTGACCCATTTTAGGGGAGGGAAAGAACACCCACCCAGAGCTGTGCCAATGAGGTCAGGGGTCCCGGGGCTCAGGCCTGCTGCGGCCTCACAGCTGTGGACATCTGGGTGTTGGTGAAGGACAGGCCTCTGGAATGTGCTCTAGCATGGTAGCCAGAGCCCTGCAGCTCCCAGCCCAGCCCGCGAAGGCAGGCAGTGTCCCTCCTGAGCTCACAGGCAGGGACGCGTCTCCAGCTGCAGCGGGGCTGCTCCGCGCCCTGGGAAGATTTTGCAGAATTACAGGGATCAGGTGAAGATGTAAAACGACCTAAGAGGGAGCCTGGGAACAGTGGGGGTGAAGGCAAAACTCCATTCCAGCCACACGAGAAGGGGTGACAAGTGCGTCCAGGTGGCCGTGGCCAGCTGCAGGGGAGGGCTGTGGGGCTGGGCAGCCACTGCTTTGCTCTCTGGCAGCAGCTCAGGTATCCTGAGTGGCCCAGTGGGCTCTGAAAACCTCCCCCAAGACCTCAGCCACCTCCCCAGTGTCGTTCTGGGCTAGTCCAGAGCTTGGGGCTCAGAGACTGTCATCCTACCTCCCTGCACCTCATCCAAGACCCTCACACACCCAGACTGAGCCCTGGGCCCAGGGATTACACTAGGTAGAGGACACAGGTGGCATGGAGAGGACAGTGAGGCCTGTGGCTCAGGCTACTGGGTGCACCAAACCCATAAGCTTGGTTGGTGGTCACAGGCTGGATGCCCACCCACCTGGCCATAGCCTGTTCCTTCTGCTTGTCCCTGGTGCTGGGAGGGCACTGCTGTGTTCCGTGGTTCCTGGCCCTGAGCTCATGTGTGTTCTGAAGCTTCCAGGGGGCCACCTACTCAGCTCAGTGACCCCTCCCTGGCGAGGCTGGGCCAGCTGACCTCAGGTCAAAAAGCCATAAACACTGCACTGAGCCTGACCCCCGCTGTGGTGCTTCCTGGGAACCCACATTACAAGACAGCAATGTGTTTCTCCCAGATAAACCGCTGTAGGCACCAGGGCCAACCTCAGAATGCCCCCACAGCTCCTTCCGGGCCTTTGTCTCAAGCCACGTCTGGGATGTGCACACCCTGGGGAGCTGGACCAGGGGTCCCAGCACATATCGGCATCTGTCCTCCATCATGGGTCTCCTGGGCATGGGACTCCACAATTGTGGCCACTGGTCTCTACCAGATGTCCCTGGGGAGCACGTCCTCTGCGGTCTTCAGTCCGGGTTGGGGTGTGGGGAGGTGCCATCGTCCTGGCCTTTGTAGCTTGGAGGTGACAGGGATTCTCCAGGCTGTTAAAAGAAAGTTCTGGCCCCGCAGAGGTGACCAGCATCAGCTCCACCTTGGCCACTGCTGAGAAGCCCTGCACAAGAGTTCTGTGGGGCTGGGTGCAGATTCCCAGCACGGCTTTGTGATGGCCGGACCTGCCGTGGCTCACAAGTCCTTCACCTCGCTGTCCCTGAGCCTCATACACTCATGGCTCATGTGCCCACTCCCAAGATCCCACGTGGCAATCGGCTCCTCTCTCCCCAAGCTTTTGGGGCCTACCCACACATGCGCTTCCCTGTGAAACCTAGGTAAGCGCAGCTCCCACTTGCTGGGCTGGAAACCCCAGCCAGTGCGCCAGAGCATAACTGTCCCTGTGGTGAGTCACTGGAACGATAAACAAATCACAAGACGGGGGAAAAATAACCCTACATTAGTCCTCAGGGGGAAAATGGCATTTGGGAAACAGTCTCCCCAGGGCATTTACAGGTGTGAGCACACACAGTCCAGACCCGCACAGGGGCTGATGTCTGCCTGAGCTGGACCCTCAGGAAACCCTGAGAAAGGGGCTTTGTGAAAAGCCAGCGGCCACCTCACCCATCCTGGGCAGCTCTGCATTCAGGCTGGAAACCCGAGACTCCCGACACACACTGATGTGGAGAGAGCGTCCTGCACGAGGAGGTAAACTGAGCCCAAGTGCCTCAGAGAGGGTCCCAATCTTTAATCTCCTAGCAGGAGACACTGACGCTCTGTTCTTATCCCTCCCCAGGGTACAGGGAGGGGACCCAGCCCTGGGACAGGATGCACTGTAGGGATTCCACACGCCATAGTTCTGTGCTGCATTTCCAAAGCTCCTGGGCCCCCCAGCCTCTGCTCCACGCAGCTTGAGCGCAGTGGCTAATGGGCTGGCTACGAGTCCCTAGGTGGGGGGAGCCCAAGGAGCCCTGGCCTCCACAGGGCGATGCTCTCCACCCTGTCCCCCGCCGTGATTCCTGCACGTTTCTGAAGCACTTCTGCCCTGGACGGAACTGCAGGCCACCAGGAAGCAAACGCGTCCCTCCCGGGCCTCCTGTCTGCTTCCCACCCATGCTGGGGCAGGAGAGAACTCCTGTTCCCGTTCGCAGCCCCGCTGTTAAACACCCTGGCAAGCACTCACGCCTCAGTGCCTTACACTAGCGTCAGACAGGAGCTGGGAACGCTTGCCTCTTTATTTTAAAGGTTCCCAAAAGGCAGATAACGTCTGGAGAAACAGGAACATTGAACACCAGTCTCCAAAGTTAGAGTGATGTTCCCCGCTCAGGCGATAGAGGGCGCCGGCATCCCAGTTTCCCGGACCCAAGGTGGGCAGCAGCCCCCACCCAGGCTGCCTGCAAATGGGCGCCCCGGGAGGCACCAACCACACAGATGGTGGGTGTGTGGGCCAGGGGCCCTGCCCTGACCCTGCCAAGGCTTAGGGTCCCAGAACTTCCTGTGCCTTCCCGACACGCGGCGTTTTCCAGCTGCTAGTGGCCCGCGAGCCTGTTCTATGGACTGGGCCCCCCCGCCCCAGGCGTTATATTTTTAACCCCTTTCTGGGAGGCTGCGGTGGCTGTCACCTTCAGCCAGCTGTGCTGGGAGGGTCTGAAGGAGATGGTGGGAAGGATATCGGGTCCTGACGCCCTCGTGGTGCCCAGTCACCCATGGGGGGGCAGGGTCCCCTGAGAGGGGTAGCATGAGGCCGTGATCCAGCAATGTCTGGCAGCAGGTGTGTCCTCCTTTGGCCCAGATCCCTCAACAGCCACCGAGGGCCACGGGGAGGCACCTGCTTACCGGGCCTCAGTGAGCCCTGAGCAGGAGAGCAGGAAGGTGACACAGGGCTGGGCCACCTGTCCCCACAACACGCCCGGCCACTGTCCAAAAACCTTAGCAATGACTTGCCAGGGGACAGAGTCAAGCCCAAGCCCATGCCCGCCCGCTGCCTCCTCCCTCCGGGGCCCCTTTCAGTGCAGTCGGCCATGTCCCCTGACGGAGGACAGTGGGTCGGGTGGCGGTCACTCCCAGAGCGGGTGCCCAGCGTGACCATGACTCTTTCCTGACCCTTTGGGGACACGCTGCTCTTTGGGGTGACTCAGGCGCTGCCCTTCGGTGCACTGGTCAGAGACTCCAGGCTCGGATGGCAATGTGCGTCCCGCCAGGGGAGCGTGTCCAGGCCAACTGAAGACAGGGTGGGCACAGAAATGACCCTAACCATGTTGTGACCTCGATTTCTGAGCCCCAGGAGGTGTGACCAGGCCGGCTTATTTTTTAGGTGTTTTCCAGACATGAGCTCAGGGTCCAGAGACCTCCACGACCCTGATGTGGGGTCTTTCCACTTCATGTATGTGAGCTCCAGGAGCGGGGATAGGTCTCTGGGCAGAGGAGCTGGGGACCACATGGAGCCCTCACCACCGCCCTGCACACCAAAGGCCCAGCTCTGCCTGGCTGGCAGTGCCAGCCTGAGTTTCCAGGGCCAGTGCCAGGGCCTGGTGCCTCCTGACCTCTCCATGGAAATGCCTGCATGCCAAGGCCTGGCCCCCCAGCCCCAAGCACATTCTTCTTCTAGAACATTCTGAGCATAGGCCTGTTTATAGGTGGGAGAGCACAGCCAAGCTTGTTGGCAGATGCTTCTCTTTTGTGCATCCACGGGCTTCCTTGGGAGAGGGGAGACGGTGGCTGCCCTCAGAGGCTGGACAGGGACAGCTGTGCGTGATGCTACCAGAAGGCCAAGGGCAGGCCCCGCTCAGCAGGACCCATCCTGGAGCATGCAGGGTGCACAGGCCCCGCTAGGAACCCTGCGCCCTGGGCCACCTTCCTGGGGTACAGCCCCAGCACCCCTGCTCTGTGCATCCATTCACGAGTATCTGTCCCGCACCCGCTTCTGTGCCAGGCCCACAAGGAGCTCGAAGTCAGTCCCAGGAGACATGGCTGCTGACGGCCAGGCGCCACCATCTCTAGGGCTCGGATCTCAGCCATTCAACCGCAGGTTCAACCACAGGGCATGGCTGACCTGGCCACAGCACTGGGCCCCTTGTTCAGGCCAGGGCTCCTTCCGGGACACCCCAAGGGCCTTGGGGTCAGGGCTCTGGCCTCTCCCTAGGGTCCTGCAGACTGCTCCGTGCCCCTACTTTTGCTTCTGAAAATACTTAGCAATGGGACGATCACTGACCCATGCGTCTGACCGCATCGAATCCCACACAGAGGAGTCCAATGTCACCCTAGGCAAGTATGTCCCCAGGGCCCCTTTATGAGCACCTCTTGTTTTCAATGCTAAGCAACTACTTTCAGACCTCGGGGAGGATTTCAGTTTGCCACGGCCCTCAGGCCCACAAAGAGAAGTCCAGGAGGAAGGCTGAGGTCCGTGCCTGGGGCTGGACGCTACAGGAACAGGCCCCTTTCCTCTGCACCCCAGACCAGGCTTCCTGAGCTGGGCTGGAGCTGACAGCAAGAGTGGGGAAAAACTGAGGCAGAGACGCCCTTCCTTTGGTGCAAAGAGAGATAGCAGTCTGCCCTCCGAGGTAAAAGATGCAGGCCCTGGCATTTTACCACCTGTCCACAGGCATTGGTCTCGAAACCACTGGAGCACACGCACTCATGCGAACACACACTCGTGCACACACACACACACAGTCGTGGGCACACCCAAACACACCCACTCAGGGTGGGCTATGTCAGTCGCCAAGCTACCGGGGCAGGAGGGTGGCCACCCTACCCTTGGTCGCTGCTTCCCTGTCTCGTCCTGTACTGGCAGAGGAGTCCCGGGTAGCTTCAACTTTCTTATTTAAAAGTTCTGGGTCTTTCCCCTTGACTGTTTCTCAAAAAAACATACATTATTTGATGACTGGAAAAAAATCAATACTTTTTAAAGAATGCTTGGCTTCCCCAAGGTTCTGTCAGAACCAAGCTCTGGATTTGGGTCCATCACGGAGTGCGCAAGACCCAGGTCAGTGGGAAGAGCTGGCAGGGGCACAGGCTGTGTACCCTGAGCCAGTTGGCTGGCTGCGGGGCATTGCTTAGGGGACGTGCAGGATACAGGTGGGCATCCCTGCTGCCTTCCGCTGTGGCCACTGTGTGACCTGGGCTCTTGGTGCACGCTTGACCTCTGGGTGGGCCCTTGGGTCCCATTGTGGTCCTGCCTCCCTTCCCCATGTCCTCTTTCTCTTCCTCTGTGTCTCCCACTGAGCAGGAACAGTCACCTGGGTATCTGATGGGTACCTGGTACCCATCACATGGCACAGTTAAGGGGGACTGGTGGCTCCTACAGCCTTTTGCTCATGTCTTCACCCATGCCAGGGGCTCAGAAGAAAGCCAATCCAGGGACCAGGCATCCAGGGAAGCCCTGCCATCTTCATGGCCCCATGGTCACTTGCTGGGCAGTGAGGCCTGCCTGGCTCTGTGGCTTGCCACCCCTTCCCCTGCCTGACATGCGACACTGGCCTGTGACCCAAGTCCCATGTGTCTTGGGCCTGACCTCTGGCTATACAGGGACCTTGGCTGTACCATAATCCTCAGCTTCTGCTCGGTCACGGGTCTGGCCCTGCCCAGGAAGGCTGTACCTCCTCTTGGGGGCCTGGGCCCTCCCAGGTGGGATAGGCCCTGCAGTGAAGTTCCTGGTGACATCTGCCCTCTGGTAAGGGGGGCTCTGACTGCAGCCGAGCCTTGAGGCCTAGAGCTGCTCTGGAGGCCACAGGCAGCGCCTCCCACATCCACTTTCTCTGCAAAGGCGACACAGAGAAACTGGAGCCACCAGCCGCCAGCCGCCAGCCGCCAAGCCAAGGGAACAGCCGACAGTGATAGACAGAAAGAACACGGTGGGCTTTACTCCTCTCCCGGGCTGGAGCGCCGGGGTTAGAAGGGACAGCAGTCAGATCTCAGAGCCATCACCTTCTGGAGCCTGGGAGGACCTCACCATGGTGATAAGGGGTGCTGGGGACCCTCTGTGCCTTGTGCTGGCATTTCCACCTGGGCCCAGAGAGCTGACTGGAGGAGTCCTGAGGGTTGGCTCCTCAGGGTGGACCAGGAATGGGCCCTTGAATCAAAATGGCCCTGGCCAAATCGGGCCATGAGCTCCCCGCAGGACAGGCCAGTGGGCACCCCACAGC
>PVLA01013363.1:0-36992 GCA_004027455.1 Hydrochoerus hydrochaeris
GCTCACCAGCCTTTTTACCAACAAGGTCTCCAGAGCTGCTTCAGAAAGCAGAAGGGCGGTGGGAAAGGCGCTCGGAGGAGGAGGAGGAGGAGGAGGAGGAGGGCTGGGAGGGTCTCCGTAGCCGTATCGCTTACTGCAGTAAGCGGAGGTAGGATCTTGCTATGCAGCTCGGCCTGCTCTCAGACTCGTGGCACTCCCCCTGCCTCAGCCCGGTGCTGGGACTTACAGGCATGCACCGCCACGCCCGGTTTAGCCACCAACTTTTAAAAAGTAAACATTTCCCCTATATTTTCACCACCACTGTGCACACCGGTTTATTGTTTCTTAAACCAAACTCTCCCAGGTTTTGATACTTCCACGACTTCAGCAAATGGAACGTGTGGGGCAGCAGCTGTCCACGGGGTAAGCGGGACCAAGGCCGAGCCTCCGAGCTGCCTGCAGGCTGCTCCCGCACTGGACCGGCCATGATCCTGACTCAGCAACCCCACTGAGACCCAGAGCCTCGGCTGAGCCGCGGACCTGCAGCTGGAGGTGACAGCTCCTGTAGGGCTCTCTAGCCACGCAGGACGTCAGAGAGGGCTGGGGGGGGGGTGCTGGCGAAGCGGGCAAATGTGACCGTCCCCCCATCTGTCACAGCCACGTGACCAGACAGCCAACTGCAAGGCCAAAACAGACATGCACCTGTGAGCAGGGTAGAGGCCGGGCTGCAGTGGGCCCCGCCAGAGCAGGGCTTGGCTGCATGGTGTCCCGAGCACCTTCTGCCAGGACGGGCCCAGGGCAGGCCCTGGGGACCAAAGCGGGAGAAGCGTCAGCGCTTCACGTCACCCCACCCCGTTGCTGAGGGCACCTGTTCCCGTGGGCTGGTTGGTTTCTGCAATGCTTGGAACTGAACCCAGGGCCTTCGAACTGAGTCCTGGCCCCTGCTCTTTTTATTTATTTTTTGAGACAGGGTCTCACTGAGTTGGTAAACTACCAGACTGGGCTCAAACCTGTGACCCTCCCGCCTCGGCCTCCCTGAGAGCTGGGATCACAGGCAAGCACCACCACGCCTGGCTCTCACAGTTTAACTTTTGAACCAACATATACTGTTTTACAATCCACTCTGCTAAAATATCTTGTTGTTTAAATGTTATTTAAATGTTATTAAATCGATAATACAACTCCAATGTGTTAGCATGCTCGTGTCAACAAAACGAAGTAACCGGCTGTCACCCAATTCCAGAGAGATGCCAAGTTGCTTGGGCCAGAGAGGCCACAGCGGTGATCTCTGCCAGCGCCCCCTGCATAGTGGTGCCAGGGCTATCCTGCAGGGCTGCGGCCCGCAGGGAGGCTCTCAGAGAAACCTCGCCCTCGCTTCTGTCCAACTGCTGCTCTCACACCAAGGACACCTTCCCCAAAGCCAGCTACCAGCCTGAGTCTTCTAAACCGTGCTGGAGGGCACGCTACCTAGGCCGGCAGCTCCGCCCTGAGTACCTGTCATGTCCCCTGGCAGCCACCGAAGAGCTGGCATGCTGGAAGCCAGGCTACAACCCCACAAGGGGGCACTCGGCTGGGCAGAAGGCCACCGCCAGCACAGGCAGACTCCAGGGACACAGGACAGGAAGGCAGCCTGCCAGAGGGTCCTGCGAGCCCTTTGTGGGAGTCCCTGAAGGACCCAGCCCAGCTAAAGAGCCCAGGTGCAAAGTGGTGAGATTGGCACCCAGAGGTGTGGGGCCTGCCCCAGCTCAAAAGCTTCCTGCCCCAGGGAGCTACAGCTTCTGTGACACATGGGTCCCCAAGGAGTACACCCAATGCAAGGGCCACTATACCCAGAGATGCTGAAGTGACTTTTGGTCAGCAAGAGCCCCTCCCAGGCTAGAGCCAGTACTAACCAGAGGCCACATTTAACTACAGAGCAATGCACCATCCACTTAAAAAATGTTTTCAAACAGCTTATGGTATCAAGGGTTTAAGATTAGCTGGACGTGGTGGCTCACGCCTGTAACCCCAGCACTCGGGAGGCTCAGGCAGGAGGATCACTGCGAGTTTGAGGCCAGCCTGGGTTACACAGTGAGATCAAGGCCAGCTTAACCTCTGCTTCAAAAAAGACCACCCCCAAAAAGAGAGAGAGAGAGAGAGAATTTAAGATTAAGTGATTCAATAATGAAAATATGTGCAATGCACAACAATTTTTTTGGGGGGGGTACCGGGGATTGAACTCATGACCTCTCATTTGCCAAGCAGGCACTTACGTCGCTGAGCTAACCCCCCCCCGCCCCTGCACAGCAATTTTTAAAGACTGTGGTAAGGATGGGATGTAGCTCCACGGTACAGTGCTTGCCTAGTATGCAAGAACTCTTCCGCCTTGTCAGCGGAAGCTCTGTCCCCACTATCGGAACTCCCCACTTCTCCTGAGACTCCCCACCTGCTAGCTCTGTGCTTTCTTCTTCTGCTACATTGGGGATGCAACCCAGCACCTCAGCTTGCCAGGCCAGCACGCACCGCTGAGCTGCACCCCGGCCAGGATGACCCCAACCACTCCAGGTGATGCCACTGCACGGACTTCTTTCTGCCACCAGTGCACCGTGTTCAGCTCATCCCCACTGCAGCATCGGGCACCACCTCCTGCAGGGACCGCGTGACAGCACCCCTCCCTCCCGGGCTGCAGACAGCGCTCTGGTTCACCCCCACCCCCACGGGCTGCGCGGCTCCCCCTGCAGCTATAGAGAACATGTATGGATGCCGTGCCAGGCCTTTGGCATGAGGCGAGCATGACACAGACAGGGAGCCTTGGGCCACTCGGCTTGTCCCAGCAGAGCCAGGCTCCGACCTCCCCACCCGCCAGGCAGCACTGGTCGCTGCCGAGTCTGCCAGGCGTCCCAAGCGTGCACTGCAGTGCGCTATGGCTCGGATTTGCACTTCCCTGATGGCTGACGAGGATGAGCCGATTTTCCCTCTTTGGAAAAACACCTGAGTCCTTTCCCCACTGTGAGAAAGTGGGTGCGGGCACTTTTGCTGGACCGGCCGGCTCACTGGGGCCCAGGGGCACGCTGAGAAGCAGCGTTAGGCCTGCGCAGTGGGGTACTCACTACTCGGCAATAAAGCGCAGTGAACTAGCCACGACGATGGTGACCCAGTGACCTTCACCGGCACGCGGAGGGAGAGAAGCCACTGTGCACAGGCTCCCCACCGCGAGGCAGCCGCGACGTGGTCGGCCTGCAGGCAGGGCTTCCCGGGACAGAGTGGGCCTGCGTCCCGGCTGTGCCGCAGCGGCACCGATCCACGCCACGGTGCTCCCAGGGAGGGAAGCCAGGGTCGCTGGTCGGGAGCTTACAGTGTTCCGCCCGGGAGCAGGGCTCCCACCTGCTCGGCCAGCACCCCAAGCAGTTTACAAGCCCAATCTCATGAGTTCCTCGCAAGGGCTCTAGACGCATGGCCTTCAGCTGTCACTTGACCCAGGCCTGAGGGAACCATGAGAAAGGAGGGCCAGGACCCTCCTGGTGTTTTGCAAATCACCCTGTCCCCAGGCCACAGGCTGCAAGGGGGCAAAGAGGTAGGGATCAGTCACGCTGTACAGGGCCCACAGGGACCCGCGCACTTAAAACCCTGGGAACCACTGCCCGGCTCAGCGCCCTCAGTCTTCCCAGGGGGGCCTGGACCCAGAGCCCAGCACGTAGGGCCCAACTTGGGCTAGGCCAGCTCTCTGCAGCACCCAAAGATAACACCGCCCTCCACCCTCCTTGTGACAAGGACTCACATGTGCCTCGTGATGACTTTCGACACGTCACTTCCTCAGCAAGCGGGGTTCCTGCTAACTGAGCCGGAGCCAGGGAACTCGGGCTCCCCCGGCAGGGCTGAGTATCCAAGTCCTACCCGACACCTACTCTGTCAAAGGGAGAAGCCACGCTCCACACAGCTCCCTGGGAAAAGGTGGGGGAAGGTGACATGGAGGGGTGCTACGACCCTGAGGACTGGCACGAGCTCAGAACACCGGGAGCTGTGAGGGTGCCACTGAAGAAAGTGGCAGGGCTGGGGCTTTCGGTCACAGCCAAGGGTCCTCTGCTTCTAGCGGCCGCACAGACACAGCGGGGTCCCTCGGGTTGGAGCACAGGTCTGTGCCACTGTGGCTCTCATCTGGGCCACTGGCTCCCCACAGCTCTGCCCAGCTCTGCCCGTGTCCCTGGCTGCCTGTAAAGGTCACGCTAGGGATGGGAGTGCTCCAGCATGGACAGGGTGGGGAGACAGCTCATGTGTAGCGAGGGTCGAGCATGTCTGAGACCTGTGGCAGCCAGAGGATAAGAAGTGAGACAACAATCCACAGATTGTGCTCTGCCCTGAGAAATGGCCAGCTCGGAGCGGAAGGAACTTAACTCGGGGACCAAGCTCAGGCTGGAGGAGCCCTTGTCCTATGCCATGACTGCGGACAGCCTTGGGGCGCCCTCCTCCCACCCTCCCTCATGCCACCCTGCTCCTTCGTCATCACACTCCTGGGACAAGGTGAGGGATGGGACAGATCTGAGGGTGTCTCACAGAAGCCCTGGACCCGCAGCCTGCTCTGGGACCCGAGGCCCAAGCCTAGCCCCTCTCTCGAGGGCTCCACTGGGCACTGTGCAGGTGACAGCCCACAGGCTCTGGAGGGACCCAGGCCACAGGGAGGCTGCACGCTGCCTCTGCCTCCACTGGTCTCGAACATACGCACAGGTGGGTGGCAGAGGACAGTCAGCTCCCCAAGGGGCTCGGCTGCCCCTCAGCCCCCTACTGCCTATGTAGGCTGAGGGCTCTGGGTGACACCAGCCAGTCCCCACTGCCATGCCATCTGTGCCAGGTTCCTCCATGCACTGTCTGCTTTGTCACCATCCTGCAGAGGCTGGAAAGCCCCAGGGGAGTTCCAGAGCAGGTTCCAGGCAGCAAGGCTCCCAAGCTCCGCAGCAGATAGAGGAGAGGACAGAAGTGGAAGCCAAGCGCCCTGCAGCCCGTGACTTCAGCAGGTCACTTTCCTTTCCATCGCCCCCACTTTTCCAGCTGTCAAATGGGCGCATTTCTCTCTCTCAAGAACAGAACCAATGAAACCACATGTGTGTCTGCAGGGACCCTCCCAGCACAGTGCCTGAAACTGTTGCCTGTTGTCTGCCTTCTCTGGGTAAAATGTGCTACTCAGATTGCGAAGCAAAGGAAAAAATGAAACCTAAACAGAATGATGAAACACATGTTCACAAAAGTGTCACAAAAGTTACAAGCGATTACACATTTGATTCTGATGGCTGAGTAGCAAAGTACCACTAACCACAGTACTAAATGCCTTAGCACACCGGGCATAATGACACACGCCTGTAACCCTAGCACTCAGGAGGCTGAGGCAGGAAGACTGAGGCAGGTGCCAGGCCAGCCTGAGCTAGAGTGAAGGTTCAGGATCAGGGTGGACTACGTAGCTAGAACCTGTCTCAAAAAAACAAAACCCACACCTTAAAATAAAGAAAGAAAAATAAACGCCACGGGCTGCTGGGCACAGTGGTGCACACCTGTAACCCCAGCACTCTGGGGGGTGACACAGGAGGTCTGCAAATCTGAGCCCAGCAGGGCCACTTAGTGAGACCCTGTCTCGAAATAAAGGACTGGGCAGTCGCTCACTGAAGGAAGGGAAAAAACCAGTGACCAGCAAAACAGCCATCCGGGTGGCCAGCTCCCATGGGTCCCACAGGGTGAGCCGCCGCCAGGGTCCTCGGGGAGTCTGTGTGGCCCAGCAAGGACCGCAGAGCAGCAGCTAAGCCAGCTGCCGGCAGCCGGAAGCAGAGCTTCCTGAGGCTCCAGCAGGACAGCCGGGCCCGTGCAGCCTCCTCAGCAGCCTCGGTACTGCCCCAGGCCTGGCCCCTGCTGGCAGCAGCACCCACAGAAACGGGCCTGCTCTTACCCGCGACCCAGGAGTCCAAAGAATGGCGCGCAGGAGCCAGCGAAGGAAGCATGGGTAAGCGGCAGCACAGGCTCCGGCCAGGCAGGGAGCTGGCCCTCCGCAGCACCAGAACGCTCTGCGCCTCCCTCTCTGCGCGGACCAGACCCAGGCTGGCGCCTGGCACCGCGTGACAGCCTCTGGGACCTCGGCAGCGAGATTGCTTTGAATTATTACTGAAAGGGGCTGCAAGGGCCCTGGCCGGCCGTGGGCTGCGCACAATCGCCTGTCTATGTGCTCGCAGCCAGCCCGGGAGGGCGGGAGGGCAGGCGGCCCCAGGCTCGGCCACAGCCGCCAAATAAACGCAGCCACTGTTCCTTGCCGGGGTCTGTCTGTGTGTGTGTCTGCTTTGGGTCAGCACAGTGACTCCCGGGAGCCGCCAGCGTCACTGGACCTCACCAGCTGTCCCACTCCTCACTCCACGGCCTTCCTTCTCACAAATGCTAGAGGTCAGTCTGCGGCGCCTCTCTGTGCGCTGGCAACACTCGGGACTGAGCCTGGGGCCTGCGCCCTGAGCTCCAGCCCCAGCGTCTTTCAACTCTGTTAAGACAAGGTCTTGGTACATCGCTAATTGCCCAGGGTGGGCTCAAATTTGCAATCTTCCTGCTTCGGCCTCCCCGAGTGCTGGAATCACAGGCATGTGCCACCATCAGTCAGCTCCTGCTCTATTTTTAGCAGAGCAGTGTGGGGCTGGGAGCCTGATCTGCCAGGACCGCAGCAGTGACACAGCAGCTGGGCATGACAACACACACCTGCGTTCCCAGCACTTGGGGAGGCTGACACAGGAGGTTTGCACATTTGAACCCAGTCTGGGCAACTGAGCAAATTAATGAGATCTTGTCTCAAAGTAAGAAATTTCATAAAGGTCAGGGATGCAGGTCAGCACGAAGTCCCTGGTTCAAAAAAAGCAAAGAAACAAAAACCAAAGCAAACTGAAGCTATGATGCCAGCCCCTGAGCTGGCCCCTCGGTCCACCCGGTGCTGGCCAGTCCCAGGTCTATGCTCTGAAGCAAAGTAGTATGTTGACTGACACCTTTATTGCAGCCACTGACTGTGGCCCTGGCAGGCAGGGTGGGAACAGCAGGGGGGCGTGGCCCGGGAAGGCGGTGACAGACAGGCACAGAGCGCTCAGGGCGACAGGTGCAGCAGGCTAAGCTGCCGGCAGCAGCAACCGGGGCGGCAGCCAGGAGGGTCTCTGGCTCTGCTTCTCAGACGCAGGCTGGCTTAGATGGGGGGAAGTGGGGACCCACGCCGCCCACGACACTGGGTTTCCAGTCCACCCCAGCCGGACAAGTGAGCAGAGAGACAGCCCAGGCCCCTCAGAGCAGCAGCACTGAACAGGCCCCGCACACATCTAACAGGCAGGGAGCTGGTCCTGAAGAAAGTCCAAAGGCCGAGAGCAGAAACATAGACACACACACACACACACGTGCGCGCGCGCACAGCAGCAAGCAGGGACCCACTGCACCGCTGAAGGCTGGCAGGAGTGGGAACACACAATCACATGCTCCTGAGCTCAGGCCACACGGTGGGACACGGGGTGCGACTGGCAGGGCCTGGCTCTCCTTGGGCCCTAGACTCCTGGGACCTGACCTTTGGTTGCAGAGCTGGGGCACAAATCCAGGGCCTCGGGTGCACATGAAGCCCAAGTTCCACCACTGAGCTACACTCCTGGCCCTTGTTGGGTTTATGTTTGAGGCAACACCTCACTCATTCTGCCCAGACTGGCCTCAAAGTCCTGAGCCTAAGAGATCTTTCCGTCTCAGCCTCTCGAGTAGCTGGGACCACTGCGTCCAGCCTGGGACCTGGCTTAGACTCATCATCAGTTTGCATGAGATGAGCAAACGCTGACAGATGCCTAAGGTTGATGCCCAGCCCCCGGAGTGCTCCGGTCCAGCTAACTTGCCAAGAACACACCAGGGGGCAGAGGGGCGGGCAGGTTCAGAGACGTGAAGCCAGACCTGGATCACGGCTCTCGATGTCAGCCACGCGTTTCCCGTTTCGTGAGGAAGCGCTGAGCTAGGTGCGCTGGCCAGCCAGGGCCGCTGCCTCCGGTGACCAGGCACACTGCCTTACAGGGCTAATGGGCTCCCGGGGCTATTTAGGGATTTATTTGTTGATTTTTAACTTGCAGACCGGAAACCAGGGCTCTGACTTCTGAGTGAGTTAAATAATATTCTCCCCGAGTGTTTACTTGGGCCCTTTCCGTGGAATTTACTATCTGCTAGAGTGCAAGCAGGCGCAACGAGTCACAGGAAGTGAGAGCTGGAGGAGGAGGCTGTGAGCTAGGCCAGGAAGTGGGTTTTCACACTGTTCCCTGAAGGGTCCGAGCAGTAGCAGAGGCCTACCCTGAGCAAGGAGGACTTGGACTCCTCAAGGACACCACCTAGCGAGGCCTCCTTTATTGAGTACTGGGACGGGGTCTCACTGTGTACTTCAGGGTGGCCTTGAATGCACAGAGGTTCTCCTGCCTCAGCCTCCCAACTGCTGGGATTATAGATGTGCACCACCACACCTAGAGTGGCTTTCCTATCTACCAAAGGGACCTGCTATTTCAGAGGACAAACAGGGAAGCACTCATTTCAGAGTCCCACCCCTTTCTTGGCACCCATGGAGAAAAGGAGAGCCAGAAAAGAGCACAAATCACCCCAGGACACAACCTCAGGTCTCAGCTGAAACAGAGGACAGGAGAGTAAGGGTGGGTCTGCCGGGTGCTCACAAAGGCCGTTTGATTTCCTTACCCACAAATGGCCTGGGGGCGGGTGCTGGGTGCTGGAGGAGCACCTGTCCTGTCTGGTGGCCTGAGGGGCAGGGACACAGCAGGACACAGCCCTGGTTGCTGCTGGCCCCGCCCCTCCAGGGTGTCCTCCTCTTATGGCAACGTGTGTGGGGCAGCAGCACAGGGCAGACCAGCCCGACCCAGCCTGGCACAGCGGGTGATGTGTGGCCGGGCTAATTTGGGAAGTTATTTCTTTGCAGGGTCATCCGTGACGCATCTGCCCAGGCTCCTCCTGGTCTCCTGGCGACCAGGGATCCCACTGAAACTGACTCTGCCAACAGCTGCTCAGAGACCAGGAAACACTTGGGGCTGCTGTGGTTGAAGTTTTAAAAAATCCCTCTATCTGGGCCACTGCCCTTCCATATCTCCCCACAGGCTACAGGCTGCTCGGGCCCAGGGCCAAGCTGCGGCCAGCTCCGTCTAACTGCCGGCTTCTTCCTTAAGGCCCGAAAGGGGATGTGGAGAAGGAACCGGATTGCGCACCGAGGGCTGGGGTGTCCTCTAGGACCCGGGCTTGGGCAGCACCGGGGGTGGGCGGGGCCGGTTCCCCCTTTCACTTCCTTGGGCTGTGATCTCCCAGTTCCGACCCACCCGTGGGCGCCTGAGTTTCCCTGTGTGCTCATGCGCACTGGGCTCTGGGCGGGAGAACCGAGAGACATCGGAGCACCTGCAGACACCTTGGGAAAACTGCAGGAAAATACAGAGACGCACCAGGCTGGCCTGCTGCTGCCCCTAGCCTCACACAGTGAGCAGAGGCTGCCCAAAGTCCTGTGGTGCGGGCACCTGTGCTATGCCGTACTATGGGAGGAAAGAGGGGCAGGACCCCAGAAGTTCAAAACCGATCTAAGAGACAGCCAGTCGGCCTAGGAGGCCCTCTTTCCTAGGCCACAAAAGTGCTGGCCTAGCACGCTCAGGGCCCAGGGTTCAGCCCTGAGAACCACGCACATGCACACATACATGCACGCACACACACAGACAAGCACACACACAGCTCAAGGGACACTACTTGCACTTGAGTTTGTTTGTTTGTTTGTTTTCTTTTTGGTATTGAGACAGGGTCTCGCTATTATCTTCCTGCCTCAGCCTCCAGAGTACTGGGATTACAGACCTGTGCCACCATGCTCTGGTGGCACGTGGCACAAGTCCCATCCTGAGAGATACACAATGACAAGAAGCTATTAGAAAGACAGTCTTTGTAAACGTCCTTCCCGTGGGTAACGAAAGGCTCTTTAGGCCCCGACCACCCAGCTCGGGAACTCGGAGCCTGTATCCCCTGCAGGGAGCACCGGGACGGCAGCTCCTCAGGACAGGGCCAGGGCCGAAGCCTGGGGCAGCTGCAGGCGCTCGGAGGCCCAGTGGACATGGATGGAGGCACTGACGGTGCGACAGAGGGCCAGTGCTTTCCTCCTCCAGCCGAGGTCCCCCCGAAATGACCACCCTCACCCCAAGTGGGATCCTGCAACCCTCCTGGCCCTCCTTATGACAGGTGGCAGCCTGTCGGCCCAGCTGCCCACCCGGTGCCCGAGCCCACAGTGCCCAGCGGAGTGGCCTGCTCGGAGCTGGGGAGGGAATGGAGTCGCAGATCCACAAAGGAATGGGACAAAGGTCTCAAAGGCCAGAGGAGGGTAAACAAACACCACTGGTTCCTTTAAGGGCAGGGACACAGAGCCTAAGGTCAATGGTGGGGTGGGGCATGGGGCGGGCAATGATGTGGCAGCCAGGGGAGCAGTGGGGACCCCACCCAGTGGCCACCGATGCTGCCCTGCTGGCTGGAATGAGGGTGCGGGTTTCCCAGAGATTCTCATTTTTCTTTTCTTTTCATTTCTTTTCTTTCTTTCTTTCTTTTCTTTTTTTTTTTTTTTGTCTTTTTGAGACAGGGTCTTGCTATGCAATTCAGATTGGCCTTGAGCTCACTTTGTAGCCCAGGTTGGTCTCGAACTTGCAATGATCCTCCTGCCTCAGCCTCCCGAGTGCTGGGATTACAGGCATGCTCTATTATGCCAGGCTAAAGTCTCATTTTTCAACAGAACCAGGAACCTCAGATTGTTTTTAGCAATTTCCTGACTTTTAAACATTGACCATCAACGCTTTCTTCCTTTGCAAATGGACTGAAGTCACCTCTGCTGCCAGCCAGGCCTCAAGCTCCGGAAACATGAGAGCCCCTGAGCTCCCCACTCTGAGTCTCTGCTGGAAAGCACCCGAGCAAAAGAACTGCACAACAGCTGACACAACCAGAAGCACACCCACGTGTCCCCAGGCATGACCCCCGCACACCAGGGCCACTGCCCCCGACCAGCTGCCCCCACCTCCCCACCAACTCGAAGAACAAGCTCCTGCCCACAGTGCACCCTGGGGACCAGCACCCCGTCTTCTTCCTGGCTCTCCTGAGCAGCCCCACCAGCCCAGCAAGCTGCTCTCTGCTGCCTGGGGAATCAGGCTGCCTTGGGGTGGTGGGTGAGTGCATGTGACACCCAGCTGTGACTCCCACCGCCTGTGTCCACCAGGGTGCATGTGGGACCTCCCAGGGCCAGGGCTGCTGGTTGGCCCAGTGAGACCCTCAGCAGCAGCAGGAAGCCAGGAGGAGGGAGGGAGCCCCGAGCCTAGTCACACAGGTCCAGGGGTGTGCAGGTGTCCCGCTGCCCCCTCCCCCGCACTGCCACTGCTGGGGGACACAAAACACACCTCAGCAACCCCTCTCCTCCTTGGGCCATTACAAAACTGCAAAATCCACAGCAAGGACCCCTCGCCAGATGTCAAACTGCTGTTACCAGAGACCAGTCACTTCACTGAGGGACAGCTCCCCACTGCCTGGTGACTTCACAGCAGGTCCACTCAGAAATCTCCAACAGAACCCTGACCAGAACTCTCGGGAGAATGCAAAGCTCACCTGGCATGGCCAGCAGAGGCCACCAGGAAGGGTCAGCCCTCGCTCCAGGCACAGACTGCAGCCCAACGGCCGACCCCTGCCACCTCGGCAGGCTGCCATCCCCAACACCAGAGGGCCTGCCCCGGTCCTGCCACCCTCAGAAGGTCCTCACTGGACGCAGCCCTCTTCCCTGGGCTCCACCTCTACAGGCACCAACCCTCAGAGCCTTCCTGTCCCTCCACCCTGTGCCCGGACCACAGTGGCGCCCTCCTGCAGCCTGGCTGCTTGCAGCACTGGCACTTGCTGGTCCTGCGTTTCCACAGCCAAACGCTGCTGAGACCAGAGGGCAGGAGCAAATCCAACAGCCTCGGAAAGCAGCAGGGGTGGGTGAGTGGGGGTGACACACACTTTTAACTGCACTCTGCCTACATTGAGGATTCCCCAGTTTTTGGCCACAAACAGATAAAACTCTGACAGTCAGAGAAAGCCAAGATAATGTTATTTTGAAACTGATGATCCAAGTTTTCCAACAGTGCCCTTCCAATGAGACGGCGCACGGGGAGTTCCTGAGAAATGTGGCACAGATGAACCTAAGATATTTCTGGACCAGCATGCGTGCAAGAGAGCGGCTCCCGGTCACCAGGCCAGGCCTGGAGAAGAAGGAGATGAATCCCGGGGTTGGGGTGGTGGCATGTGCTCAGTGCACTGCAGCCCTTCTGTTCAATCCCTAGCCAGAAAGAAAGAAAGAAAGAAAAGAAAGAAAGAAAGAAAGAAAGAAAGAAAGATAGACCCCCGGAAACAGCATCCAGAAGCGAGCCCCACACCCGAGAAGGTCCCCTCCTTGCGGTGGGAGGCCCAGGCATCAAAGCCAAGGCTGCTGCCCCTTTGCGGAGAGGGCTACAAAACTCCGGGGGCCTCTCTGAGCCCATAAAACTGCGACCATATCTGCCTCACCAAGGAGTTAATAAGCGACACATTCAAGGGGCCAAGTAAGCACAGAGCCCGATACACAGCAAAACCTCAATAAAGACTATAAATATTTCCTTCCTGTGCTTAAACCACAGGCTGCAAAACTTACACTGCCTTCTGCATCCACCGCAGAGGTGCGAACAGTACAGCGCCAGGCTCAAGCTGGGAAACGCGACCAACTTCCAAAAGCCCCCGCGCCACCGACGCCCTCGTCTGCAGCCCAAAGCTCTGCCTTCCGCAGCGGCTGCCGGGCTCGTTACCTGGTGCCGGGGACGTGACAACCGGCTCAGGGGCCCTGGACCACTTCCTCCCTCGCCCTGCACCGCGCGCGGGCTGCTTCGCCCTGCAAAGTGCCGCCGGCTAATTACGCCCTGACCCCAGATGCACACAGTAATTGCCTCTCCCGAGAGTCGACTCCGAGCGCAGGCAGCACCCGGAGACTCAAAGGCGACTCCCCGAGATTTCCAGGAACACACAAAGAGAGGAGGTTTGCAGCCAGACCCCGGTCCCGCCAACCCCCGGGTCCCCGCACGCCCGGCGCTGCAGGGCAGGGCTGGGTCCCCGGGACGACTCGGCTGCGCCCCGGGAAATCTGCCCGCTCCTGCAGCCCCGCAGCCGCCGCAGAGGCCTCTCGCGGTTGCGCGCCCTCGGGGCGCATCGGGAGCGGCGCGATCCCAGCCCGGTGCGCTCCTGCCGGCGCCCGGCCAGGCCCTGCACGCGGCCGGGACCGAGCCCAGCTCGGGGAGGCGGGCACCGGGCGAGCCGGGCCCGGCCAGCGGCCTGCGCGCCTCACCTGCTTTCTCGATCCTGCCGGACATCTCGGGGCCGCGCCGGGCCGAGGCCGCCGCGGGGACACAGCCGGGCCCCGCTCCCCGCGCCCCGGGCCGCGCCTCAGGCCCGCGCCGCCATGCGGGCTCCGGGCCGCGGCCGCCGCGCTCGCCCAGCCCCGGCCGCCGCCGCCGCCGCTGCCGCGCGCCTCCTGCTCGGCCGCTCGGCCGCTCCGCCGCGCTCCCCGCCGCCGCCGCCACCCGGGGCCCGCGAGCCGGCCGCCGCCGCCGCCCGCTGCCCGCCGCCCGCCCGGCCTGGGCCGCGGCCACGGCGCCACCTGCCGGAAGCGCGCGCCGCGCGCTCGCACAGCGCCCCCTGCCGGCCCGGAGCCGCCCCGCGCCCGCCCGCCCGCCGCAGCGCCCCCTGCCGGCCCGGAGTCCCCCTGCAGGTGGGGCCGGGCGCCGGCTCCACCCCACCCAGCCTCGGGCTGAACGGGACGGGGCCCGGTGCCCCAACCCGAAGTGCCCACCAAGGGGGAGCGCTTTGAATCGCTCCAGGGCATCAAAGCAGGCACGACAGCACAACGAAAGACCCTCCGCTGAGAAAGACGCTTCCAGGGCGCCGCGGGGCCGCGAACCCTCCAGCCGCAGCGCGTGTGCAACCCGCTCCGCAGAGACCGCGCGTCCTGCAACAGCCGAGATCAACCGGGCCGTGCCGGGTCTCCAGGCGCTCCAAGGGGCTCGGGGACAAAACCCCAGCGGCACTTTAGGAGCCGCGCGGGGAGCGCGGTCAGTCTGCAGACCTCTCTCAGGCTGCAATCAACAGCTACAGGTGCCTGCAATCCAGCACTCAGGAGGCTGAGGCAGGAGGATCACCACAAGTTTTTGAGATCAGCCTGAGCTACAAAGTGAAGTCTTGTCTCAAAACAAAACAAAACAAAACAAAACAAAACAAAACAAAACAAAACAAAACATAGCATCAAAGAGAATAGGATACTCGGGAATAAAATTAACCAGGGAGCCAGGCGTGGCGGCGCACTCCTGTAATCCAGCACTAAAGAGGCTGAGGCAGGCGGATTGTTGCAAATTCGAGACCTGCCTGGGCCACAAAGTGAGTCCAAGGTCAGCCTGAATCCAGGCTGGTACCTGGAAACCCTACTCCTTCACCAGGAGGCCTCACCCCGATGACTTTTGCCACCCCTCGGACTGTGCTACCGAGGCCCAAGCTTCCAGCATGGTGAACCCCGAGACACAAATCAGAGCCCGACCATGGTGGGCACTGAATAGCCTAATGGTCCTGAAAAGGAACAGAGGGAGGACCTACACTTCCTGATTTCAAAACTCATTGCAGATCAAAACAATGTGGGGGAAAAAACCCAAAAACAAAAAATAGTGTGGGCCAGGCATGGTGGCACACACCTGTGATCCCAGCACTTGGGAGGCTGAGGCAGGAAGATCACTGGGAGTTCAAGACCAGACTGGGCTGCAAAGTGAGTTCAAGGCCATTTTAAATTGCATAGTCTAGAAGCCCTGTCTCAAAACAAAACAAAACAAGACAAAACGGTGTGGCACTGGAAGAAAGAGAGCTTGGGCAGCTGTGGGGGGGCACTTGGCTGACAGGCTGAGGCCCTGGGCTCCATCCCAACCACTGCAAAAGAAGGCAAGGGAGACCTGGGCATGGCGGCACACACCTGTGATCCCCGCTTTCAGCAGGCAGGAGGGTGCCCAGTTCAAGGCCAGCTCTACTCTGTCTCAAAATACAACATAAATCCATTTTATTCAAGTATAGATAGATAGAAAGAAAGAAAAGAAAGTAAAAAGGGCTGGGGATGCAGCTCAGGGGTAGAGTACCCTGGGTTCAACTCCTAGCACAAAGATAAGAAAGATACTTTCCATAGATGAAAGCTAACCCACAGGATGGGAGAAAATACTTTCAAATCACTTTTCTGATAAGGGATTATCCACAATATATAGAAAACTCTTAAAACTCCACAATAACAGCAACAAAAATTAAAAGAACCCAATCAAAACATGGCTACAAACCAGGCAGAGAGGTACATGCCTGTCATCCCAGAACTCAGGAGGCTGAGACAGGAGGATCACCTCAAATCTGAGGTCTGGACTACATAGTGAGACCCTATTTCAAAAAAAACAAAAACAAAAAATAAATAAAAAAATAAAAAGGCTGAGTTGGCGGCGGCTGGGCACAGAGCTCAGTGTCTACTGGGTTCCATCCCCCGCACCAAAAACTCAGTCAAGCAACCAAAATGTTTAAATGGGCAAAGGACCCATTTCTCTAAGGAAATTATACATGTAGTCATAAAGCTCGTGGAAAGAGTGTCAGATCATTTGTCATAGGGGCAATGCAAGCCGAAACTCCAGTGAGACAGGGCTTTATACCCACGGGGCCATGGCTGCTAACCAAGAGGCCCGGAACACAGCGGGGGTGGCCAGGGTGTGGAGCCAGTGACCGGCTGGGCACTCTGGGTGGGGTGTGAACTGGAAAAGGGCCGGGCAGTGTCTCGAAAATTTAAAAACAGAGCTACCGTATGAGTCAGCTGTGGTGGCCCACACGGGTAATCCCAGCACATGGGAGGCTGAGGCAGGAGGATCACCCTGAGTTTGAGGCCAGCCTGGGCTAAATAGAGAAACTGTGCCAAACAAAACAAAACAAAAAAAAGCACTGTTTAAGGGAAGTGGGGTGACCGGCCCCCCTGCGGAGGCCGCCAGTGTGGGCCGCCTGTTTCCTCCAACAAGTGAGGGACGTCACAGGTGCTGCGGAAGGGAAGCTGCAAGGAGGAACCGCAGTAAACAGACCCCGGCGGCCGCACCACGTCTCTGCTGCCCCCTGGTGGCGCTTAGGATTTTACACTCCAAGCCCCGCGCTGCGCCGCCTGAGTTTTACCAATTTCTCCTCCTCTGGGTTCCTGTGAAGTAGAGTCCAGCTATGCTGCCCAAACTGGCCTCCAACTCCTGGGCGTTAGCTGGGGGTAGACCTGCCCCGCGGCCTTGGCCACGCATCTTTTACATTGTTCAATCTTTTTTTTTTAACTTTAACATTGATTATTTATTTATTTGTGCAATGGCTTCTCATGTGACATTGTTCAATCTTAAGGAACACGTGCGCTTACCGTGTAAACTATACACCAGAGGGGCGTGCAAGCTACAGTGTGCAGGCCGGGCGTGGTGGTGCCTGCCTGAGGCTGCAGCACTCAGGAGGCTGAGGCAGGAGGATTGCTGTGAATTCGAGGCCAGCCAAACTACACTGTGAGTTCGAGACCAGCCTGCTTTACACAGGGAGACCCTGTCTCAAAACAAACAAAGAAACAAACAAACAAACAACAAAGCAAAAATAGGGAAGAGCCCACTTTCACCCATGAGCCCAGCTTTGCCCTGTGAAATCCTCATCCAGGTTGATGACATCTTACAGGACTGGGCTGGAACCCCAACTCCCATTGGCCCCACGAATTCTTGTCAGCAGCCCCGTGGCTACCGTGTTTGTCCCGAAGTAACTCAGATTACAAACTGTGGTGTTTTGTTTTGGGTGGTTCATGTTGTTTTTTGTTTTGTTTTGAAACAGTCTCACTGTGTGGCCCAAGCTGGCCTCGAACTCACAGTGATCCTCCTGCCTCAGCCTCCCAATGCTGGGATTACAGGCCTGTGACACCATGCCTGGCTGGGTCCCACGTTTCGACATTTACCTCACATGTAGAAATTATGAATCACTGACTGTGATAAACATTCCTGCTGCATTACCAGGAGAGAAGAGTTCTCTTTAGCATCAAGTCCAACAACAGTTTTTATATTTTATTTTCATGAAGCTGGTTTGCTTCAGTCTCTAAAATGTCACTTATGTAAAATTAAATGAGCATTGGCAGCCAGCCGTATTTTTGTCTAAATGAGAAATTAGGGGTGGGATGTTTAGTTCAATGGCATAAGTACCTGTTTGGCAAACTCGAGGTTGTGAATTCAATCCTTGGCACCAAAAAAAGAAAAAAAATTAGCCAGGTACGGTGGTCCAGCACCTGGGAGGCTGAGGCAGGAAGTCTGCCCAGGACTGTGCCGTGAGGAAGAAATGAGTCCTTCCCGGGTTTGTTATAACGGTGCCTACCCTGCCCAACACGCTGTATGGTTGCATCTTTTATTAAAATATGTAATGAACATCTTTCATGCCAATCAAGATAAACCTACTGGGTGTTTTGATGGCTGTATAGTATTCCACTGCATAGACATAAAAATGTATTTAATCACTTTATGATGGGCACTTAAGCTGTGCCCGGTTTTTGGTTTTACAAACAAAACTGCAGTAAATAGCATGGTCAGGAACTCTTGTGCATGTGTGCTTGTGTTTCTGGAGGGCAGGTCCTGAAGCACTACAGATGAAGGGACATACTGACCCCAGGGGTCGGGGCAGTGTGGGCTCTGCCTGCATTTGGTGAGGTGGCAGCATTCAAGACCCTTGAAAGGGAGAACGAGGTCTAGGTCCCGCCCGTCTCCTTGCTGCACACCCTTGTACAAGTACTTTAATTCCCCAAGCCTCAGATTCCTCATCTGTCAAATGGGCTCACACTAACGCCTGTCTCCGGATGTGAGGGCCTCACCGGCCATTAAAGGGATCAGAATCAGGGGCGGCAGTGCACCCCTTGATCCCAGCACTCTGCAGGCTGAGGCAGGAGGATCACTGCAAAATGTAGGGCCAGCCTGAGCGACACAGTGAGATCCTGTCTCCAAATAACAACAACCACACACACAAAAAAACCCAAATTGAAAGTGACCAGACACCCTTCCATAGGTGAGTGGGTAAGCAAACCACAGCAGTGCACCCCGTGGAATACTACTTAGCCATAAAAGGGGTGAACTTTGGACACATGATACAACTTGGAGCCAGACCTGGTGGCACATGCTAGGAGGCTGAGACAGAAAGATCGGAGCAATTTAGCAACTTGGTGAGATCCTTTCTCAAGATCTATATAAAAAGGGTGGCAGTGGGTGTTAAAATAAAAAAGAATCGATCCCCTGATTGGTGTACTTCAAAAATTTTTGTCTTTGAAATAAAATGGATTTGAAAAAAAAAAAGAAAAAAGGAAAAAAAGAAGAAAAAGAAAGAATTGAGAAATCTTGTGTCCATGTACCAGCTCCCAGCTACGCACCAATAATCCAATAAACCTTAACGTGTTTTTAAAGGGCGGGGATGGAGCTCAGGGCGGAGGCCCCAGGTTTAGCCCCCAGGACTGCAGACAGACCGACGAACAGCAAAGGCACCGAGATGAGAACCAGAGGAGAGTCAGCCCAGGTTACGCACGATGCGACCTCGCGGATTCCTCTCGGAAGATAACGTTGGGTGAATAAATCAGATTCACAAGCTTTATTTCTTTCTTTGGCTTTTTGGAGACGGGGTCTCTCCACCTAGTCCAGACTGGCCTTGAACTCGCGATGGAGCCCAGCTGGCCTTGAACCCGAGACCCTCTTCCTGCCTCAGCCTCCTGAGCGCTGGAGTCACAGGTGTGTGTCACCATGCCTGGCTCTCACAGATTAAATATCCCCAGTTTCCCTTCTAGGAGCACACGGTGTGCAAAATAAAGGGTAGATAACAGGGACGGGAAGAGGAGTCTTTTACGAAAAAGAGGGACAGAGAGATGCAGAGACGGGGGGTGGTGGTGGTGCTGTGTCCTGTCCAAGTCAACGCCACCCAGGGACGCGACCGTTACATGCTGCCAACACCCGCTGAGGAAAAGAAAGCAAGAAAAGAAAATTCTTGCGGGTCATGGTGGTGCACACCCATCATCCCAGCATTTGGGAGGCTGGGGCAGGAGGATCGCTTTGAGTTTGAGGCCAGCCTGGGCTACTCAGTGAGACCCTGTCTCAGAAAAAAACAAAACAAACAAAATTCTTGAAATAAAAAAGTTCTAAAAAGGGAAAACAGGCAAAGAGCGTCTCGCCACACTATTTCTTACAACTGCCTGAGTCTACAATGACCTCAAAAATAAAACTTTTTTTAATCATGACAGTGTGTAGAGTGTGGAAAGCAATGTCACCCCCACCTGGGACGGCGAGTGACGAGATTATGCACCTCCCTGGGTGCACCATTGCTGGAAGTTAAATTTCTGGGCAAAGAAACATATACCGTGTTGACACCTATGTTATATGGTCTAGAGAGATGAGCCGGGCGTGGTGGTGCACGCCCATGATCCCAGCACTCGGGAGGCTGAGGCAGGAGGATCCCCGCAAGTTTGAGGTCAGCCTGGGCTCCATAGTGAGCTCCCGTCCAGCCTCAACTACACAGCAAGACCCTGTCTCAAGAAACAAATAAAATACAATGGTTTGGGTCCAGCCTGGGTCACTTAGTGACTTCGTGAGCCCTTGTAGCTCAGGGCCCCGGGGCTGAAAAGAAAGAAGGAAGAGGCGGAGGAGGAAGAGGAGGAGGAGGCCCCAGGCAGTTCCCGAGTCTGTTCCTGGTGCTGCTGGCCCACTGCGCCCTCCTGGACCAAGGTCCCCTGAGGCCACCACCTCTGCCCCCAGCAGAGCCCGGCTCCCTCCCAGTTTGCTTTGTTTCTGTCACTGAGCGGCCAGCGCCCAGACTTTTCCACGACGCCTGCTGCTGTTTTCCTCAGCGTCTTCTCTTGTCTGCACCCAACAGAAGCCCCTGCGGCCCTCTCTGTCCCCGCAGCGCCGCTCTGGGAAATCACCTCTCGCTCCCCAGAAGGGAAAAGGCCGTGTCCACCGCTGGCCCACTTGGCTCACAGAAAAGAACCACAGATGTGGACGCGGGGGGCGGGGCACGAGCCTGGAGACCCCTGCTCCGGCCGTGACCCGTGCTGTCACCGGTGTTGGGTGAGCTCGGGCAGGTCTCGAGGTGCCCCTGAGCCCCAGTGTTTGGACACTACCTGGGAAGGGTGCTTGTGTCTGGACCGGGAAACGGTTCTGCTACAGCTCGTGCCTCACACAGGGGTCCAGGCAGCAGGTGGACGCGGGCGAGCACTGCCAGCCCAGGGAAGGCCAGGAGCCCAGCGCAGAGGCGCATACCTGTCATTCCAGCAGCAGTCAGGAGGCTGAGGCAGGAGGGTCTCTGTAAGTTCAGGCCCAGCCTGGGCTACAGAATGAGACTCGGTCTCAAAGAAGCAAAGAGGGAGACAGAGAGACAGAGACAGATGCCATCTAAGCCACTGTCACCAAAGTCTTGGTCAGGCAGGGCTGCATGGGGTGTGGCTTGCTCTTAATTAGGGTCACCTCGCACCTGCCTTCTACTTGTGGCGCTGGGGCCCCAAGGTCTTAGGCTCTGGGAGGGAAGCAGGGTTGCCCTTTCTGTTTTTTGCACTGGACGGGTGGAAGCCCCCGGCCTGCTGGCCAGCACCGGAGTGGTCCAGTCTCACTATGCTGTGCGGGCTGGCCTGGAACTCTCCTGCCTCAGCCTCCAACAGTGCTGGGATCACCACGCTGGGGTCCCAGACCCCACTTCGAGTTTTGTCCTGGCCCAGATGGAGCTGGGCCCACCTGGGCCTGAGAGCCTGCGGGCTGGGGCGACGGGGTGAGGTGGCCGGGTCCGCGGATCTCCGGGGCCGGGCGGTGGCCACTAGAGGGCGGCACAGCCCCGCGGATGGACGGAGGGCGCCGTGTCCCCAGCGTGATTCCGGCGGCGTCGCCAGGCAGGGACCCCGCAGGGCCGCATGGGCCGCTGGACTGGGGACCCGCCCGCTGGGGCCCCCGCACCCCGCTCTCCCGGCTCTGCACTTTTATCCTGGGGCAAAAGTTCTGAAGCTAAAATTAACACAGAAAATTGTTTGCAACCACCGGACCTGGCCGTTCCCGAGGCCCTCGGAGCCCTGAGTATTTTGTGAAAAGCCGTCTTGCATCTGTTTGTATTTCAGGCCGTGCGTTCAATGTCCCTTTTCCTTCCTGGCTACAGACTTTGATTTTTTAATTGTAAGTGTCAGGCACTCCCCCTCCCCCTTCCAGTGTGGGCATCTCCAGAGTGACTGACCGACCCACCGACCAGCGGACCGATGGGCTGCCGTCTAGCTCTCCTTCGTTCCTCTTTCTCTCTTCCTCCGCTGCCTCCCTCCGTTTCTCTTCTCTTTTTCCTGGTTTGCGCTGGGGATTTAACTCCAGCCCATCTCACCAACCTACAGCCCCAGCCCTTTACATTGTTTGTTGTACTTATTTTATTTTATTTTATTTATACTTTTTTGAGACAGGGTTTCGCTGTGCGGTTCAGGCTGGCCTTGAGCGCACTACATAGTCCAGGCTGGTCACAGACTCAGTGAACCTCCTGCCTCAGCCTCCCGTGTGCTGGGGTTGTGGGTGTGCACACCACCCCACACCTACCTCCCATCTGCCCTGCTCCGACTCCGTGTTTACGGCCTCCCAGTTCACTGGGATCCGAAGAAGTGACTCCATTATTAACCGGTGCGGGAGAAAGAGCTGTTCTAGTGACAAAAGGAGAGACAGAGACAGACAGACAGAGCGCAAGTGAGCAAGAAGGAAAGACCACAGGAAGCCAGGCGTGGTGGCGCACGCCTGTAATCCCAGCACTCGGGAGGCTGAGGCAGGAGGATCACCACAAATTTGAGACCAGTCTGGGCTACACAGTGAGTTCAAGGCCAGCCTGAATGGTGTTGTGAGACCCTGTCTCAAAACAAAATAAAACCCAACGTGTCTTAGGAGGGGCTGCATGGCCTTGGGCTCAGCTGGGGAGCTGCAGGGGAAGGCGGGGGCCTGGGGTACTCAGGAAGGCCGGAGAAGTTTCCCAGACGGGAAGAGCTGGCCTTCAGGGCCAGAGCTGGAGACCGACACTGGACACTGGACACTGGCGTCCTGCTGCTCGGCTTCACATTGTGTTTGTTTGCTTGTTTGTTTTGTTGGGACAGGGTCTCCCTGTGTAGTCCAGGCTGGCCTTGAACTCACAGCGACCGTCCTGCCTCAGCCTCCCGAGCGCACCGTCAAGCCAGGCTTCCACACTTTTTGTATTTCTACTTAGGTGCAGGGGAGGGGTGCTCCCCACCTTGCCGAGCTGCCCCCCGCCAGGGTGCCAGGGTTAGTGCTTCTTTCAGTGTCTGCTGTAGTGATGGGGGCGGGGCAGGCCGCCCACCTTTAGGGGAGGCAACCTCAGGGGACAAGGAAGCTGCCGGGTGGACGGGGGAGCTGAATCACCCGGCGAGCTGTCCCTCACCTGGCTCACGGGCGCCGCTGGGACAGACCAGCACCCAGCACAGCCCCGGCCTCTGTTCCCCGTGAATCCGGGACTTTGAGTCAGCTCGGCCCCATTCCGGCGGGGTCCCCGGCCCTCCCAGCCATGTTCTCTGTCCCTCGAGGTCCTTTGTCTCCCTCAGGGGCTGCTGGCCCCAATCTCACCCAGGGACCCCGCTGCAGAGCCTCCTGGGCTCCCAAGATGCCCTGGGCTGGGGACTTTGTTCCAATGCCACAGCCAGGCGGGTGCCCTGTGGCCCCTGCACTCCGGCTCGGTTGGAAGAGCAAGAGCAAGGCTTTCCTTAAACACCGGTTCAAGAGAAGCACGAGGAAAGGACACAGCATCGATCAGGACCGAAGCTGTCCCCACACCCCGGCAGAGCCCTGCCTGCCTGCCACTTGGGTCCCCACACTCATCCCATCCATATTTGCTTTGTTTTGAGACAAGTCTTGCCATGCAGTGCAGGCTGGCCTTGAACTCACAGTCATCCTCCTGCCTCAGCCTCCTGAGTACTGGGATCAAAGGGTGCACCGTGTCCTGGGCTGTGAGCCCTGTGGACAGAGTTGCTGGCTGCATGGCCCCAGTGTCTGGCTGGCCAGAGACTGGACTGAGCCTGCTCAGCAGGGCAGAGGGGTAATGTCCGGGGGACAGTGAGGCTGGCGGCCCCGTGGGAACGAGGGTGTTTTTGTCTTTTTGAGACAGAGTTTCACTATGTGTTTCAGGCTGGACTTGACACCACTTCGGAGCTTAGGCTGACCTCAACTTGAAGCGATTCTCCTGCCTCAGCCTCCCAAATGTTGGATTAGTTTGGTTTTTTTGAGACAGGATCTCACTCTGTGGTTCAGGCTGGCCTTGAGTTCACCAAGATCCTCCTGCCTCAGCCTCCCGAGTACTGGGATGACAAGTGTGTACCACCACACTCGTCTGTGACCCTTTATTACAGTAACCAGGAGGGGACCAAGGTGGGGACTGTGCTGGCTATGGCTGTCACTCCAGGGTGATGGCTACCTGTCCCCTGTCCTTTCCTGTCCCATCCCCTAAGGCCTACACATCTGCCTGCTCGCTCTGTCCCTGAGATCAGTAGCCAGATTTAGGCTTCTGGAGATTAAAATATTAATTGTGTTGATAGCCTTCTTCAGATCAAAACTTGAAGAGATCCATCTCGGGGGGAATCTAATAAATTATAAATTGCCAGCATTATTCGCAGGATCACCTCACAGGAGGAAGGATGAGCCCAGGACAGGGATTGGCCAAAATGAGCCCGGGAGAGAGCAGGAAGCAGGCTTTGATTTATAGGAGCCTTTTAAAAATTAACATTTGTTGCTTTTAAAAAATTGATCACCTGGTCTGAGCGAGGGACTTGAACATCACGTTTAATTTTCTCGAAAGCTGTTCTTGGTAGTGGGTATTTTTAGCACAGGGGAGCCCCTCAGGCTGGGGGATTCCTCAGGGGTCCCCTCATCCCGGCAAGTCCGCGTCAGTGTCCCCTCTGGGAGGGGAGGAGCTACAGGGGTTTCTTTCTTCTCCCGCCTCCTGCCCTCTGCTCCCTCCTTCCTTCCTTCCTTTTTCTTTTGCAGCACTGGGGGCGGAACCCGGGGTTTTTGTCTTTGTTTTTTAAAATTTTTAATTCTGAGACAGACTCTTGGTAAGTCACTATTTGGCCCAGGCTGAGATCAAACTTGTGATCCTCCTGCCTCAGCCTCCCAGAGCCTGGGCCTGCTATTTCCCTGCTGCTGTCAGCCCCAACCTGGTAAGGACCGCCCTGCCTCCCGGGATTTGGAGGCCACTCACTGGCCACACCTGTGCTCTCACATGGACCTTGCAGGCCACACAGAGACACCCACCAGATGGGCTCACATTCCAGACAGACAGGGAGCCCCTGGGGCGCCGGGCACACGGGGCGCAGGAGTCCTGGGCTGCTTCCCAAGTGGCCGCTCTCCCGCTGGGATGGCAGAAGGGCCTCCCCCAGCGATCCCCCAGCCTGGGGGTCCCCCTTTCTTGCCTGCCTTTCTCCAGGTCAGGAACCCCAGGGCAGGGCTGACAGGAAGCGAAAGTGACCCCGGGCTGCCATGGCTGAGCAAAGCCTAGTCAGCACCGGGCAGGGTGAGGCTGAGGGGCCGCCCAGGGCTCTGCATCCTGCTCCTTGCCCGGGCCCAGGGGCCCCCGTGGGGGACAGTGAAGGCGGAGGTGACAGTCTCACCAGGCAGGCTGGGCATGACGGCACACGCCTGTCATTCCAGCACTTGGGAGGCTGAGGCAGGAGGATCCCTGTGAGTTCGAGGCCAGCCTGGGCTCCATGGTGGGACTCTGAACAAACAAAACAAAATCAAACAAACAAAAAAGGCTTTTCAGGCAGGTGGTGCTGACAGACCCCCGGGCTGGAGCCCTGCTGTCTGCTGTTCAGCATTCAACCAGCACAGACCAGCTCCGAGGCCGCGGGCAGACTCCAGCTCTCAGGGCCTCAGAGAGAAGGGTGAACTGGCGGGGCCTGGTCCCCTCCCGGGGAGAGAAGAGCGGAGGTCGGGTGTGCGCTCAAGGCTCCCGGCTGGTTACTAGAATCTGATGGAGTCAGGGGGTCTCTGGTGGGGCCAGGGCAGGACTGGGGGCGCCAAGGTGGAGGGCGGGGTGGGCAGTGCCAGGGAGGACAGCTGTCCAGGGCCTCTGCACCGCGGGCTCCGTGCCCAGCCCTTTTTAGGATTTTTATTTGGAGCCAAGGTCTCAGTTGCTAAGTTGCCCAGGCTGGCTTGGATCTGTGATCTTCCTGCCTCAGCCTCCCAATGCTGGGATGACGGGCGCGACACGTGGTTCCAGGGGCTTGGTGAGGGCAGGTGAGCCCCACTTCAGACACAGGGGTCCCCTGTCCAAAGGGCTGATGGGGCTGGACCTCCCACCCAGCCACTCCGCCCCCCCTTGCCACCAGCCTCGTGTTGGTGACACCTGGTGAGATGACCAGCTCTGCACCGCGGGGGGCATCTGCGCATCCCGCCTCCTCAGGCGCCTGGGTGACTTCTCTGTAGCTGATTGGAAGAGGTGGGCACATGACCCAGGGAGGCCCAATCAGATGCCTGCCTCTGGACACCTGGGGCGGGATCAGGAAGGGGCGGTGCTTCTCCCGCGGCTGCTGGGCGGCGCCCCAGGGGGTGAGGCCTGCGGAGCCGGCGCCCGCCGGTGGGCAGGTTGCTGCCCAGGCCTCAGGTCCCCCCGGCGCCAGCGCCTGCTCCCGGGGCTGGGCGATGCCCAGTGGCCCAGCACCCGCCCGGCCTCTTTGAGGACAGCACCCGATCGGGGACCCTGGGGTGGCCTTCGGTGGTGGCCCTGCCGGGCGCCGCCTCTAGGGGGGACACTGGAGCACAGAGCCGGGGACAGGGCCCCAGGAGGCAGCAGGCCAGCGGGCCTGGCGTGGCCTTGGAGGCGGCCCCCTGCTGTCCCCTGCGCTGTGTCCCCTCCTGCCCCTGTGCTGCCCCCGCCAGCGCCCTTGGAAGGAGATGGAGGCGGGAGAGGGGCTTTAAGCAGCCCCTGGCTACGCTCTGAAATGGGGGAGCTCCCGGCTCCCCATCCCTGACCTGGGGGGGATGACCTCTGACCTCCTGCCTGGGCCCTGGGTGTGACCCCTTCTGAAAGGTCACAGCCTTGCGTGGGAAGGAAGTGAATGGCTCTTGTGGGTCGCAGAAGGTGAACCCGAAGGGCCCGGGCTGAGGACACCAGGACCTGCACTGCTCAGGGGGAGCCGCTTCCGAGTCCCCGGGTGGGGTGCAGCCCAGGTTAACCGTGTCCCCGTGATTCTGGGGGGACACTTACTGCATCCAAAGTGTTTTGCCAAATCCTGTGACCCCACCACCCCCTCATGACTGTGTGAAGCGCTCGGGTTTTATCAGGCGCCCGAGGTCAGCACTGGTCAGCAGAAGAGAGCTGGGCTTGAGCTGAGCTGTCAGAGACCGGGTGCGAGCCACTCCCACGGCCCTGACCAGGGGCTGGAGCCGCAGCCCCTGGCTGCCCTGCTCAAGGACAGCGATCCCGCAGGCCCGCGGAGCAGCTGGGTGGCACAGGCTGGGGGGCGCCAGGGCTGCTTGTGCCTGCAGATCTACCCAGGAGGGCGGCGCAGACCCTGGGCGCCCCTCTAGGTCTCCGGGTGCCACTGAGGCAGAGGTCGCCTGCCTGCTTTGTCCCTGGGGAGCCTCGTGCCCCCCTCTGCCAGGCTCGGGTTGGGGCCTTCACGCCGTGAGAGTGCAGAACCCCAGACAGGCCCCGGGCCCGGGCTCCATTGAGCTGCTGCTGCGGCCGCCACGTGACTCTCTGGGCCTGGACACAGGATGTGTGACATCAGAGGCCTGGCTCCCACCCCGGGAAGGGGACCGATGGTCAGGCCATGAGGAAGGAGCAGTGACCCAAAGGAGCAGGCAGAGCTCAAAGCAGAAAGGACCGGACGTGGTGACACACGTCTGTCATCCCAGCACTTGGGAGGCTGAGGCAGGAGCATCGTCAGGAGATGGAGTCCAGCCTGGACTGCACAGAGAGACCATCTCAGAACAGAAATGAACAAGAACAAAAACAAGCAGGAGGGGCCAGCACTTCTGGGCTGAGAGCAAGGGCGTGGCAGAGGTCACCAGGTGCATTGTGGGAATGACTTCCTCCTCCTCTTCCTCCTCCTCTTCCTCCTCCTCTTCCTCCTCCTCTTCCTCCTCCTCTTCCTCCTCTTCCTTCTTTCTCCTCTTCCTCCTCTTTCTCCTCTTCCTCCTCCTCCTCTTCCTTCTCTTTCTCCTCTTCCTCCTCCTCCTCTTCCTTCTCTTTCTCCTCTTCCTCCTCTTTCTCCTCTTCCTCCTCCTCCTCTTCTTTCTCTTTCTCCTCTTCCTCCTCTTTCTCCTCTTCCTCCTCCTCCTCCTCTTCCTCCTCCTCAAGGACCCTTCAGCCATGCAAATGGGCCTGTGTGGCCATTTCTCAGACACAGCGTCCCTGGAGGGCCTTTTGTGTCTGTGATTAAGCGGCTCAGGCTCAGTCCAAGGCTCCCCATGAGACCACCTCCTCTGAGGGGCTGAGAATGATGGCATCGCCAAGGTTCAATCCACCGATGTGGTTTTTCTAACCCAGGTCTTGCTGTGTAGCCCAGGCTGGCCTGGAAGGCACAGCAATCCTCCTGCCTCAGCCTCCCGAGTGCTGGGATGACAGGTGTGAGCCACAAAGTCCCGCTTGGAGCAGCTGCCTTTAAGATCAGTCTGTGGCCTCCGGTCTGCCCCGTCCCTGCTATGCTGTGTGATTCCTTCTCCTGTCACTCATGTCCTCATGAAGCCATTCTAAGCCTGTGACTTCTGCCCACAAAATCTCAGCTCTGTGCTCTGCATGGCTGCTGACCACGGAGCTTAGACTCTCTTTTCTCAAGACACGGCCTCTCTGAGCTGCTTCTGGGGGCTGCTTTCCACGTAGGTGAGTTCGGCGGTAAGACTCCGAGCAGGCGTGGTGGTTCACACCTGTAATACCAGCACTGGGGAGGCTGAGGCAGGAGGGTCGCTGTGCTTTCAAAGCCAGCCTGGGCTGCATAGTGAGGTCAAGGCCAGCCTGGACTACACAGTGAGACCCTCACCAAAAGAAAAGACTCCTACCCTGTGCCCATGCCACACCCTGGAATAGCTGGCCTCGGAAAACGCTCCAAAAAGGAGAACGAGGCACACCCCAGGGAAAGCCGGAGAGCGGCACTGGCCCTTCCCCTGGCCCTCTCTCCGATCTTGGCCCCCACTCTGGCTGGACAGGGGCAGCAGAGGCACTGCAGGTGGCCGGGCAGCCCGGGAGGGGCAGTGAGTCTGGCCCTCCCAGCCCGCAGCAGCGCTAGCGAGTCTAGGTTTGCATCAATAATGGATAATGAGTGTCACCAGCGCCGCCAGGGCAGGTTCCAGCCCAAGGCTGTTGTGATATTTTCTAGAAAATTTGTCAGCAGTCGTGCAGCGGTGGAGGTGGCAGGGAGGGGCGGGCCTCGTTTGCATGCCGGGTCTTAAATAATGAATCAATCTGTCCGCGTCTTCCGGCGCTGGGTCCTCCCCGCCTGAGGGGTGAGTGTGTCACAGGCCTTTGGCAGCTGGGACCCGGCAGGCAGCACCGAGGGCTCCGCTCAGCCTGTCCCCAGGATCCTGCGGTCTCTCTCCCCCCACGGGGTCCTCCCAGGAGCCGGTCCTGGACCAGGGCTCACAAGGAGGCATCCATGAAATCCCGGGACGGGGCAGTGAGGTGGAGACTGCAGGAGCCCATGTTAAAGGCGAGCGGACAGAGGCGGGAGAGGGCGGGTGCCTTCCCCGGGCCACGCAGCCAGGCAGCAGCACAGCGGAGTTCGAACCCAGGTCCAGCTGGCTCTGATGCCAAGGTGCTGGGCCTCCAATGCGCTGCTAGTGTCACAGCGTCATGTCCACCTGAGCCCTGGGGGAGGCGTGGCCGTGTGACCAGGTGGGGCCCTCTCCGGAAGCAGATGAAAGCCTGGGTGGGCAGGCTGACTTTGGGGTGGATGCCGGAGACCCCGGCATTGTGTCACCACCACTGTCACCATGGGAGACTTCTCCAGGCCCAGGGTCCCCACTGTCCCCATCAGCAGGGGACACAGTGGGCGGACAGAGCTTCTCATGCTGGACCACGCCTGTCTCAGCCTCCTGCCTGAGGGCCCTGGCCTCAGTGGCCAGTGTGTGGGGGGCAGGGAGGCATGATCTGAGCAGGTGGCACTCGGGGTCCCAGGGCCAGGCCTGGTGGCCGCCTCCTTCAGGAAGGGGATGGACCCACCATGTCCAGCGCTGTCTTCCCGCTGTGCCCAAGGCTCTAGCTTCCAGGCTGCTGCTGCAGGGCGTGACCTCTGACCGCTCTCCTGCGCACAGAGTCCCAGGTACCTGGGACCCCAAGAGCTGGCCTCAGGCTGTGCGGCCCACGTGACTTTCCACACCATGGGGTCCCGGGGTCCCAGGGTCCACTTGGCTGCTCCACTTCCCTCTGCCAACACCCCAAGAGCCAGCACTGGGGTCGCTCCTTTTCTGGAGGGGGAAATTGAGGCCCAGAGAGGGTGAGTGACTTTCTCAAGGTCACACAGCAGAGCTAGACACGGAAGCCACTGTCTGGCTTAGAGCTTGACAGCAGGGGTGGGGCCACAGGGGGCAGAAGAAAGGAGGAGCAGGGCTGTCACCCTGGGGACCCGAGGACTGGTGCTGAGTCCTTTGGAGGAGCTCAGGGTCATTTTTATGTGTGTTTGTTTGTTTTTTGAGACAGGGTCTCACTATGTAGTCCAGGCTGGCCTTGAGGTGGAAGCGATCTGCCTGCCTCAGCCTCCCGAGTGATGGGATGACAGGCGTGCACCACCTGGCAGGGCTTTTTTAATTTTTTTGGTACCGGGGATCAAACTCACGAACTCATGCTTGACCGGCAGGCGCTTGTGCCGCCGAGCTGCACCCCGGCCCCTTTGGGTCTCTTACAGAGCCTGTGACACCTGTGATGGAGCTGAGCGTTAACAGAGACGGACATGGGAGGTGGGGTGGCGTTTGCAGATGACAGCGGTGGCCCTGGCCAGCAGCGTCGACTCCTGGCCTGGCGCTTGGCCCTGGGAACGCTGCAGTACACGCTCTGGCCACCAGGGGCGCCCTCAGACCGGCCGGTGCAAACGAGGGGTGCGGGGTGCGCCCTCCTGCCCGCCGACCACGCTTGCCCCGTGGGCCGCGCACACTGGGCCTGGTCTCCCCTCCGCGCACGCATTTCCGGTGGTTTCCAGCTTGCAGCCGTCCTCACAGCTGCCTCCACCCTGGAGGACTGGGGTGCCCGGGCCCCCCACTCCTGAGCGCCGTCCCCCCCGGGGTGCACGGAGAGAGCGCTCCCTGGGTGAGCCCTGCGGGGCCAGGCGAGAGACCCTAGGCTGGGCTCCAGGCGCACTCAGGAGGCCGAGGCAGGAGGATCGCGAGTTCAAAGCCAGCCTGGACGACCCAGTGACATCTTGCTGGAGCTAAACTATCCGCAGGGCGGGGCTGTGGCCCCGAGGGAGGCCCTGGTCCCATCGCCAGCACCGCAAAGACAGGGAGGCCCTGAGGGTCCTTCTGTCCCCTGTTCCCTGTCCACGGGGACAGACGCCAGGATGGCGCAGCAGGGACAGGCTTGGAGACCCCGTGGCTGACGGGGCGGCAAGCGAGGCTGCACGGGGTCCCGGAGCCACCGCGTGGCTCTGTGTCCCCGCTAATGAGGCCCCTCCAAGGTGGGCAGCAGAGGGTGCCCTCAGGAGGGGGTCGCCTGTCACCGTGCACGGGAGGGGTGACGGGAGCTGGACCAGGAAGGAGGCGGGGCGGGGGCACGAGTGCGACACGGGTGACTCGGGGTGACAGTATCTGGTGCAGAGCAAGTGGGCGCGTGCATCCAGCGCCACGCATGTGCTTGCGGAGGACGGGCGCCCCCAGCTGGACGTCGCCGCCTCCCTCACGCTGTGTCCCTGATTCCTGCCCCAGGAACCCTGCACCTGCTCCGGCCTCTGCCCTGGATGACTCCTGGAACCCTTCCCGTGCCATCCGCTGACCAAACCCCTTCCCCAAAGGGCCTCCCCTGACTGCCAGCCACCGCTGTCCTCTTCCGGTGTCACTGCGGATGAGCACAGGCTGGAGTGGCTACGGTACAAAGGCAGTGGCATCTGGTTCCCTGGAAGTTTTGGGCTTCCAGCTGCATCCCTCCAGTCTCTGCCTCTGTCTTTTCAGTCTCTTAAAAGGACACTGAGGGTTGGAGATTTAGCTCCACGACATAAGCGCCCGTCTGGCAGGCGTGAGGTTGAGTTCAATCCCTGGTACCAAAAACAAGGACACTGAGCCGCGTGGTGGCGCACGCCTGTCATCCCAGCACTGGGAAGGCTGAGGCAGGAGGGTCGCCGAGAGTTTGATGTCAGCCTAAACGAGCAAGACATTGTCTCCAAAACCAAAAAAAGATAAAAATAAGAAGGGTAACTGTCACGAGATGCAGGACTAGTCAGCTAGAGCTTTCCCTCGAGATTGACCCACGGAGAGCAGGACAGGCAGGGATCTACAGTCAGAAACCCAAGTCGGCCCCCGCGGGGCGCCTTCAGGCGATCCTCCTGCCTCAGCCTCCCGGAGCGCCGGGTTCCAGGTATCCACTGCGCTGGTGGTTCCGTGCGGTGCCCTGGGCGCTGTCCTCGGTGCTGGTGCTGGACGCAGTCGCGGGCGCGGCCCTGTCCCAGCCAGGCCTGGCTCCTTCTTACCGGAGTCCTAAGCCCCGGGAGGGACAGGCCGGGGACAGGGGCAGAGACCGAACGGCGACCCCCCATGGGGCCCCTGGCCCAGCCACAGCGGCCGGCTGGGCCTCCTGCACGAGCCGCTGACCATTCCACTCCGCCCTGGCTCCGGTCGGGCCCGCTGTCCCCACCTCCCTGCGGCGTGGCGCGGCCGGGTCCAGCTCGATGAGGACTCTGAGAGCGGGCCCTGCTGTCCTCAGGGGCCCAGAGTCACACACGTGTGGCAGCCGGGCCCGCGGGCCTCGGGGTCTGGCTCTTCCGCTTCCTTCTTCCTTGTTAGACGGGGTCTGACTGTGCAGTCTAGGTTGGTGTTGATGTCACCATGTAGCCCAAGCTGGCCTCAATCTCATAGCATCCTCCTGCCTCAGCCTCCCGAGTGCCGGGGTTACAGGTGTGCGCCACCATGCCTGCCACCAACCCCTTTTAAATGTTGCTTCAAATTTATTTTGAGACAGGATCTTGCCAAGGCACCAAACTGCCCAGGCTGGACTCAGACTTGCCATCCTCCTGTCTCAGCCTCCCGAGTGCAGAGATGACAGGCGCGCACCACCACGCCCGCTCGGGCTCCAGCTCTGAAGTCACCCGTCGTCCCTCTGATTCCCGCCAGGGACGCGGGAGGACCCGCCCTGCAAAACTCCAGCGGCAGAACAGCTGCGGACAGCAAGGCCTTTGACCAGGACGGGGGCGGGGGTCCCCCGGGCACCTGGGGGGCTGGAGGAGCGGGTGCACCCTGAGGCCCTGTCAGCGGGTCTGCAGAGCCTGGGGGAGACCCCGGAGCGCGCGTCCTGAGTGGGGCCTCAGCCAGGGTTGCTGCGCGGTGACGTCACACACACCCCCACGGTGCGGAAGCGGCGCCTGCGCAGAGCGAGCTCCACGCCTTTCCCCGCCTCAGGTTTAACTGCAAGGGGTCCCCAAGGGACCCTGCGCGGGCCTTTCAGGAGACGGTGACCCTCGGACACCCTGACCTGGTGGCCGCTCTGCAGACCCAGGGGACCCGGCCGGGCCACCAGGACGCGTGTGCACAGGGGAGCGCGTGCGTGCTGCCGGGTGCGCACAGCCCCGCGTTTCTTCGCAGACCTCGGTGCTGCCGAGGAACGGGGGCGCGGTGGGACCATCAGGTCACTGAGGTCGGGCGCCCGAAGGGAGATGAGCCCAGTGAGAACCGCTTCTCCCCTGAGGGCCCCCCAGGAGCGTGAGCGTGGATGTGCGCACGCGCGAGCACCGAGCTCGGCCACAGGAAGCCAGCCCCGCCCGGCGGGCGCAGTCCCGGCGCTGCGGGGCTCCCTGTGTGCGCCCCCACACGGCCCTGGGTGGGGCTGGGGCCTGCTCCTGCCCTGCCTCGGTGGGCACTGAGCTCACCTCGCTGGCCTGCGCCCCGCCGCCTCCCCCTGCGCCCCGCTGTCTCCCCCTGCACCCAGCCTCCTCTTCCCGAAGGCTCCAGATGGGGCGGGTGGGTGGGGTGGGGGAGTCCTGTCAACAGGGAGAGATTTTTAAATTTAATTTAATTTTCTTTTTACCAGAGTTCGAACTCACGACCTCGTGCTTGCAGACAGGTGCTTACGCCGCTGAGCTAAACCCCCGGCCCTGATTTTTAAAGAGCTGCTCCTGGCTCTCCCTGTGACTCTGCCCCGTACCCCGAATTTGCCAGGAACAAAGGGCGTGGCTGAGGGACCCCAAGTTCCCTGCTTGGCCCTGGCTTCAGCCTCCTGTTGCCCGGAGAATGGGGGCAGAGTCAGGGCCCCAAGGGGCAGGTCCCCTCGGTCACTGTCACTCCGACTGGGAGTCTCTGGTCGATTCCATGCGAGCTGTGATCGAAAACAGTGAGGGCCGCGGATTTAGCTCAGCGGCATGAGCGCCTGCCTGGCAAGCACGAGGTCGTGAGTTCAATCCCCGGTACCAAAAACGACAACAAACAACAACAAAACACCACGGCGAAAGCTTTAATAAAAATAAAACTATTACAGGAACAGATCCATTCCCACAAAGGTCCCCAAATCCTCCCCCTCACTTTGAACACGTTTGTCTCTGCCCTGGCCGCTTTCTGCAGCAGCTCTGGAGTCCTCTTTCCTGGGGGTCTTTCGTTCCTTGGTGGTGGCTGCCTTGGCATTTCCCTTGCTGGTCATTCTGACCTTGGGAGGTGCCGGAAGCTGTGCAGTGTCTGATCTGGTGACCAGGGTGGAGGAGGACAGAGCCTTGTGTTTTTACAGATCTGCCTTTCTGTTCAATGGTGCTCAGCAGCATTCACCTTATTTTTGATTACGCCTCGTGAGAGGGCTCTGGAACTGTTCAGAAAGCGGCAAGAACGGTGGATAAATGTGCTGGAAACGGGGAAGTGGGGGAGATTTCAAGGGGAAATACATGGCCCTGGCTTTGCTGGAATGCGTTTTTAAAAATGTAAGCACTGACCACACATTTTGATCACTCTTGCATAGGTGGGTAGTGGTGTTTAAGGAGGGGGAGCAGTTGTTAAATCCTGAAGCAAAAGCTTGACCAGCATGGAGCTTGTGATCTAGTGACACATGAAATTGAGTTAGGCGCAAACCCACGCCCTGCTGTTTACCAGGGTAAAGCCTCCAGTGAAGCACTTAACCTCTCCTGGCCTCATATTTCCATCTTCAGAATGGGGAGACTCCAAGCGTATCTGTTAGCTGTGCTGACATTAGTGCTGCATAACAAATAAACCCAACATTTTATTGGGAGCAAACACAGGAACCTACTGCTCATGCATCTGGAGTCAGCAAGTAGGAGGGGCCAGGGGTTTCCAGCCCTGCTAGCCTTGGCCAGGCCCACACATGGGGCCAGCTGGCCACTGGCTGGGCGATCACACTGCCAGCTGCACTCTCCTTCTCCACCAAGCCACTTGTTTGCTCTCATGGCGGTGCCAGAGGTGTAGAGGAGGAGATAACCCCATCCCACGATGTTTTATATATATACACTGAGGCTTAAACCCAGGGGTTCTCTGCCACTGTGTTCCAGCTTTTGAGACAGTGTCTCGCCAAGTTGCCTAGGCTGGCCTTGAACTCACGGTCCTTCTGCCTCAGCCTCCCAAGTAGCTGGAATTACAGGCACCTGGACTACCACACCTGACCCATGAAAGCCTTTTGTGTCTCTGTGTGCTTTAGCTGCCAACCCCTCCGTCAGCCAAAGGCAGCCTCAAGGAGGACTCCGGAGGGGGAGTGGGGAGGAAATCTGAGCAGGGTGGGTTTCCTGTTAGCCGTCTCCCCGGGAAGGTGGGGAGAGGAGAGGAGTGAGCTCCTAGAAGGAATAAAAAAAGGCAGAAGGGACAGGGTCCAGGGAGAGACTCCGAGGTTCCAAAGGCAGGATCCAAACATGAGGGTCCAAGGCTGGGTGCGGTGATGTGCACCTGTGATCCCAGCACTTGGGAGCCTGAGGCAGGAGGATCATTTCGAGTTCAAGACCAGCCTGGGCTGCAAAGTGAGCTCAAGGTCAGCCTGAACTGCACAGCAAGACCCTGTCTCAAAAAGACGAAAAAAAGAAAAAAAAAAAAGAGGGTCCAGAGCCAGCTCCGGTCCATGACCTCTATTTGTGAATCGGGCCGTGCTGTCCTATCTGCCCGCGGAAGGCTGCTGACCCATCCCCGGGGTGGGAATGAGTCTTTGTCGCTGCTGCAGGGGTGCAAAGCCTGTGCTGCGTGCTCTCTGGCTCTTTACACAGAAAGCTTGCGGGTCTCTGACCCAGAGGTGATGGAGCCCCGGTCTGGGGGAGGGTGCCACCCAAGCCCTGGGTAACCACGTGGAACAGGGCTCCCCCTTTCCAGAGCTGTACCGTGATGCAGTCAAAAGGAAACTTTCTGCATGGGGTGACATTTGTCTGGCAGGCAGCCGCCCTGGAGCTGCCCCCACGGCCCCTGCAGGGCCCTGCATGCCCTCAGGAAGTGGGGTCCTCTCTGCCAGCGCTCAGGCTGGCACCAGTCCCAGTTCTCAGATCCTGGGACCTTGAGCTGCCACCTGGGTGATGTCACTTCTGCACAGAGTGTTGGAGCCCTGCTCTGCTCTCAGGAAGGTCCGGCAAGGACACGGAGCGGCCCAGGCAGCCCTGGTGCCAGCCTGCTGGTCTCTGAGAGGCGCCGGGAACTTGAGCTGTGTGATGTCCCTCTGTCCTCTCCCTGCGCGTCCATGAGCCATCTGCGAAATGTGATCGGAGACGCATGTCCTGGAGCTGCTGAGGGCCGAGGACAGGTTCATCGGGGTCGCACAAGCCCTTTGTCTCTCGCTCTCCGCCCTGCCCAGGCCCTCAGGCCCAGCTGGGGCCCTGGTACTGTGCCTGCACCTGTGACCACGAGGCCACCTACAGACCACGGGACTGCGGCCTAAGGAATAAATTCAACCGAAATAAATTTCACTTAGACCCGGCCTGGTACTAACCCGAAGGGCTGCTGGCCGGGGTCTGGGACAGTGCAGTCCACGCTTGTGCTCCGGAGCCTCAGGCTGGACACCTAGGACCGGACTCCTGGGCCTTCACTGCGGCCCAGGGTTTCCGGGCTAAGCTGGGCCCTGGCGTGGCCGCCCGATGCTGGCCAAAGCTGTAGTTGTGGGTGTGCGGCGCGTGCACACGCGTGTGTAGGTGCAAGTTCACGCATGTGGACATGTGAGGGGGGTGCACACGTGTGTGCGGAAGAGCAGTGGTGACAGGAGCCGGGCAGGCGACGCAGACGCAGCTGAGCGGACTTGGGCCTAGATGGGCGAGGCCGGGCCCCGCCGTCCCCCAACCAAAACGGGTGCGCACACCGCGCACACACGCACGCATGCATGCGAGCATGCACACACGCGCACACGCACCGGTCCGACAGCCTGGCGCCACCTCCCGGGCGGTGCGTCCCTCTCCCAGTGCGGCCTAGCTGCTCCCCCGGGCCAGCTGTCACCTGCCTCCGGCTCTGGGTCTGGCAGCTCCACGGTGGCAGAGAGCAGGTGGCACGCAGGGTCTAGGGAGCCGGGGCCGGAGCAGCGGCAGCCTGGAGGCCGCGTGCGTCGCGGGTTTGCTGGTGACCATGGCAGGTCATTGCCCTCTCCGGGCCTCGTGGCCTGATCTGTAGGGATGGCGAGGGAGGCACAGGGAAGGCCTCAGGCGGGGGTTGTGGGCCGGGGAGACCGCAAGGCGCTTGCTCGTGGGCACATGGCTGCTCAGGCGCAGACTCGGGCGAGGACCCCAGGCGGTGCTGACCCTGACCCCGCTGACCGCGGGCAGGGCCCTGGCCCTCCCGGCCTCGGCGTTCCTGTCTCTAAAGGGGAGGGTGAGAAGGCGGGGG
>PVLA01013364.1:0-37362 GCA_004027455.1 Hydrochoerus hydrochaeris
TCCTCGGCGTCCCAGGGGGCGGCCCAGGCGGCCCTGAGAGGGGCGGTCGGCTCTGCAGGTGGCGCCACCCCGGCCTCCAGCGGCTGCCCTTGGCCTGAGTCCAGTCGGTCAGGAGCAGCTCCGCGCCTTCCCCTGTGTCCTGCACACCAGGCTTAGGCTCTCACTGTCTTCCTCGGTAGCAGCAAAACAATGAACAAACGAAACACTACTTTTCTACTTCGAGGGGATGCTAGCTTCTGAGAAAAGGAAGGAGGTCAGTGGGCAGGTACAGGACGCAGTGTCTGAGCCAACCCACAGGGCTAGGAGCTGGGGATCACTGCCTTTCCTAAAGCTAGTCACCCCAGACACCTTACCGATTATTTTGCATTCTACAAAAGCAAATATTTAGACATTTTGGTAACTCAGCTCCGGTGATGGTGCACACCTGTAGTCTTAGCTATTTGGGAAGCTAAAGCAAAAGGATCTCTTGCACCCATGAGCTGCAGACTAGATTGAGCAATATAGCAAGACTCTGTCTCGAAAGGAAACAAGTTATTTTTTTCCATGTTTTTTTTTTTTTTCCTTCAATGTAGAACACACAATTCCAAGGCAAAGGCAGGGAATGGTCCTTTTTCAATACAATTTCTCCTTCTCCTGGTCTGCACTGGTTCCCTCCAGACCTTCAGAGTCTGTGGTGATAACCTGTGGAATGCATGATCCTTGTGAGATATCTTGAAGTTAATTCACATTACATTCAAGATGGCAATGTTTTTATATTTTGAAGTAGGTCCAGTTGTTTGATGCCTATGTAAATGGTTCCCTTAACCAATATGTAGTGAGTTTCTTTGCTTCTTCTGATTGGTTTTGCTTTAAAGTCTGTGTTGTCTAAAAACAGGATAGTTACTCCTGATTGCTTTTGGGTTCCTGTGTCATGGAATGTTGTTTCCCATCCTTTGATTTTTAGTCTATCAATTTCTTTTTGAGCTATTATGTTTCTTGTATATAGCATGGCATTGGGTTATGTTTCTTGATCCATTCTGTCCATCTGTGTTTTTTGATTGGGAACTGAGGTCATTAACTTTGAGAGTTATCATTGAAAGACTTACTCCTATCATTGCATTAGTTTTCTATTGCGGATTTCCTTTCTTCTCTCTTAACTGCTCATCCTGCCTAATTTACTTGTTTTATTAGTCTTTTTGGCATGGTTGGCTCCATTGTCCTTTTTGAAGGTATCCTTGAAAATTTTTTGGAGTACTGGTTTGATGGCTATGAATTTCTTAAGAAGGTTTTTTTCATGAAAATATTTCATTTCTCTATCAATTTGAAACATAGTTTTGCAGAATATAGTAGTCTGGGTTGGAAATTTTCTTGTAAAACTCAAAACCCTCCACTCCAAGCTATTCTGTTTGCATTGAGAAGTCTGCTGTAATTCTAATGGGTTTACCATTATAAATGACTTGTTAATTTTATTTTTTTTAAAAGAGGCTAAAACAGAATAAAGACAATCAAAGCAAACCAATGTAAGAGATACTGTACTTCAAAACATTATGAAATCAAGAATAGTTACCATAATGCCTTTTGATGTCTTCAAAATAGCCATAGATAACTTCAGACATAGTAAAAATCAAACAGAAAAGAATACAATATACACAATAAAAACAAAACAATGCAATAAAGGACTTCAAAACAAGCCAACAGTAAATCCAAAATTGCTACCATAATATATCTTGCTATCATTGAAATAGCTGCTCCGCCACTGGATTTGACATAATCATACAAAACAAAAGAATAAAACCCAACCCAGGGAAATCATATAGGACTTCCAAAACAAGACCATAGGGAATCAACAATGGTTGCAGCCCTGAGAAGGAGATCCCCCTAGATGTCACACTGTGTACCACTATCCTCTGAACCCATGATCAGATCACTGGCCGTAGCCCTGCAGTGTTAGTGAAACACCAAAGCACCACAGACATCCAATTGCACTTCACCTCCATAGCTGTCATCACAGCCTGTGTTTCTCCAGATAAACCAGTTGCTTACAGTGGGCTGGGGATTGGTACTTCTTGTTTGCCAGCCCATGCGCCAGAAGGGGCTGGGGTCTGTCTGTTCCAGTTGGATGATGGTCCACACCTGGCACTGGTTCCCAGACTGGGCTTGCTTGCTGGTGTGGCCTTGTTCTCTCTACCCCAGGTTTGTGAATGGTGCTGACTCATGGGAAGAGGATGGGGCCTGGCTGTTCCATCCAGTCTGGTGGTGGCCCACATATCACACTGGTTCCCAGACTGTTGTTGCTTTTCTTTAATAATTGTAAGGATCAGTTCTTGTGTTGGACTTCTGGAATTTTGACTAATATGTGTTATGGGAAGGTTCTTTTCTCATGATGGCTGATTAGGGTTCTACATGCATCATTTATGTTAATGCATCATTTATGTATAGTATCATATATGTGTACTGTAAGTTAATTATTCCCCCATATTTGGAAAGTTTCCTACTATTATTTTTATAAACAAGTTTTTAAAATACCATTTGTGATGTTTTCTGATTTTTTGTTGATTCCAGTTAATCTTATATTAGTCTTGAGTCAACTAGTAGGTATTGGATCCATTTCTCATATTCTTTTGTTTTCTAAGGTATCTCTGAATAATTGGTTACCAACATCAGCCCTGTTTTATAGTCTTGATACATTTTCCTCACAATTGCTTCAGTTGCCTATATTTTCAATAGAGTTTTTAATCTCATGAATTTTTCTTTGGCATGTTTTCATGAATTCTAATTCTTTACTAAACTGGTCATTCATATTTTCTAACATTTTGTCGAGCTCAATTAGTTTTTTATTAAATGTCTTCTGCAAACTCTGATTGTCTTGTTACCTATGTCCAGTGTATCCGAGCTTGCTGGCCACCTTGTGAAGGACATCGTCCTCCTCAAACCCAAGTGTGATTGTGTTTACTTATGAGCAGTGTAGGCTGCACAGAGGTGACTTCCCTAAATTAACTTTCAGTTTAGTTAGTGAGTCTGGCTGAGGCTGTGTACACATCTTCATGAAAGCAGGTGACTGGTGATGGGCTGGTATGATTTATTATCAGTGACTATGGTTGAGCTTAGATAGATGAACTGTGCTAGCATAAGACTCAGACACACGAGACCTGTGTGATGCAGGGAAATCTCCTTCTCAGAACTGACTACAGAGCAGGTTCCTCACTAGTATAACCTGAATCTGGCTGTTTCTGTCCCTGCAGCAAGAATGCTTTATTCTGTCTGTCACAAACCTTGCCAGCCTTGCCATTTGTCTAGCACATCCAGCCACAGTTCCCTTACCATTTTCCTCAATGAATAAATACCAGAGTTTTGGGTGCCTCGTGGCCTTTTGTCCCCCAAGAACAAATGGTCACCCCAGATCCTTGCTGAACCCCTATTTTATCTCTCACTCTATCTTCCTACCATGCACTATAACTGAGGCAGATGATTGAGGACTCACTGCAGGGGGCTCGGATAACTGGCACCATGGAAAAGGTCTCTGATAATACCATATTGATTTGTATTTGTATCTTGTCTATTATTTTTGATACTTCTTCTGTGTGGCTTTTCATCCCCCCCTCTCAACGACATGTGGGTCAGCTTTGAGGAAATTGTGTTTCAGAAACTTTTTGTTGCCATGTCGTCTAATGTCTCTGTTGCTTTGGTGTGTGTGTGTGTGTGTGTGTGTGTGTGTGTGTGTGCGTGTGTGCGCGCGTGTGCGCTCTTTGCCTCGGTCCCATGATCCAATCACTTCTGCGTTTGGGAAGGGAAGGGGCAGTGTAACCTTCCCAGCAGCACTCAGTTCTACAGGGATGACCCCTAGGACTTTGAATGACACAAAGGCAATGCAGGGATTGCCATACAGACAAAACAAACTATTACTAACGACCACGCCATCTTGGCAACAATGATAAAACTGACCACAATAACAGCACCAAAGACAGACTAGATACTGACATACCGCTGGAATCAGGGTTATATCTCTCTAAACCACATAAAAGGGAGCTATAGTTATAGTACAGACACTAAGACAAACCAAATATTGACATAAAGGACATATCCTTCCCAAAGTGGAGCCTGATTAAACACTCTTTGGCACTATGGGTGCTGCACTTTCACCTGCCTGAAAGAGTAAAACTCATACTGGTTTTGTAGTTTATAACTACAATAACTATACCTCCATTAACAGAGAAGTATTCGAAAGTGAGAGTGTAGTCAGCTAACCAAATATTCATAAAACTGAATGGTTATACTAGCAATGATAAAGAGCATAAAGAACCACAGAATTAAAAAGTAGAATTTAAAGACTTAATAGAAGATGAGAAGAGAGAAAGATGAGTCAAAGAATCTCACTGGAGAGTAAAAGGAAATTAGTAGTACTAGATAAAAGTAATAGAAAAAAGTAAACAAGAAAAAAATAAATGAAAAACAAATGAAAAAATAAAGATAAGAAGGAAAAATAATTAAAAGAAAAAAGAGAAAAAGACCTCAACCATTCCCCCAAACCAAAACCAAAAATGGGAAAAAAATTGACTCCCCCCCAAAAAAATCAAGCACCAAAAAAATCCGTCAGTCTTTTTTTTTTTTAATTTTATTTGAGCCAGGCGTGGTGGCTCATGCCTGTAATCCCAGCACTTGGGAGGCTGAGGCAGGAGGATCTTTGTGAGTTCGAGATCAGTCTGGGCTGCAAAGTCAGCTCAAGGCCAGCCTGAACTGCATAGCGAGACCCTGTCTCAAAGAGACAAAAAAAAAAAAAAAACCTAAACAATGTTATTTAATGTTATTTGGCTCCAGGGATTGAACTCATGACCTCATACTTGCCAGGCAGACACTTTTGCCACTGAGCTAAATCCCCAGCCTCCATAGGTTTTTTTGAATGAATAGTTTCTTTCAAGGATATGGATTTTTGGAATCCAACAAGTCACAGCTTTCTGTCTAGCTTTATGGACAGTGGGCTTGTGAGGTGTCCCCTGCCCAGCTCCATAGGTCCCTCTGCCCGTTTGCCCCAGATTGTGGCAGCTGTGGAATTCAAGGTGTGTCCTTGCTCGTGTTGACAGGTGGGGAAAACAGGCGCCAGCCTCTGCAAGAATTTGTCAGTGGGCTGGGAGGTAAGCACATGGCTGGACTAGAGGCCAGCACGATCAGATCCAGCCTCTTCTGGAAGCCAAACTTGCTGGGTCTGGTTTCTCACCATGGAAGCCAGGGGTTCTGTCCTTCCCAGCCCGAGTTTAAACGTCTTAGAGTGTCAATGTCTAGCCTGCATCCTCTCTGCAGCTGTCCCACATGGCTATCTTTCACCCAGTCACAGTGGGAGGGTAACACTGGAAATGCTGAAGTAGAGTTGTTTTGCAGTTTTTCTCTGGCTCAATCTTAAAAAACCCTTCCCAAATTGGAGCCTGATTAAACACTCTTTGGCACTATGGGTGCTACACTGAGTTTCTCCAATTCTAACCTGCCTGAAAGAGAAAACTCATACTGTCTTTGTAGTTTACACTAATTGAGGGCTTCTTTGGGGTCCAGTGCTGCTGGTCAAGTCCAGTATTTCTCCCTGAATCTATGACTCCTTGGGAGTTACCCTCTCCCCAGAGTCACTGGCCTCATCTACTATCAGGTTAGTTGTTTGGTCAGTGGCTCTGTTGTTCAGTGCGGAAGGGAAACGAAACACAGAACAGGCTTGGATGGTCCTGGCTAGGGTGCCAGAAAATGTGTTTCAATTAAAAATAAACACATGACAGGTGTTATAGTTTAGATATTAAGTACTCTCCTAAGACTCATGTGTTACAGACCAAGCTTGGCCTTCAGGGTGGCATTACTGCTAGGTTGTGGGACCTTAGGGAGGTCTTTAGGTCACTGGCAAGTGTGCATTTGAAGATCATGGGACTGAAATGCCTCTCTCTCTCTCTCATTTTTATTTTGTCACTTTGAAGTGTGTGGTTTTCCTCTACCCCATGCTCTTTACCTACCATGATGTGCTGTGGTCACTACTGGCCAAAAGTCAATGGGCATATTCAATCATAGACTAAAACTCTTTAACTACAAGCCAAAAGAATTATATATGTTACTTATGTAAAATTATTATTTTTTTGGTACTGAAGATTATACCCTGGACCTTGGTGCTGAGCTTTAGCCCCAATTATGTTTTTCTTTTTTTCTTCCAATATTTTTTCTTACAGACTTAAAAAAAAAATACACACACACACCATGGGTGCAGTAATGTTATCATTGACCAAATAAAAGCAACAAGACTCATCTCCTAAAGAAGCAATAGTATCTACTTGGGAAGCTGAGGTTATTTCAAGGAATATATCCCCACAGAGAAGGTAAAACACAGACATGGAAGGTGCATTTATGTATTGCACTGGGAAGAATGATTCTCATTTATGTAGGTTGGCTTTATTCCTAAATTAATTTTTCTCACTTGAGTTTTCAATGAGATAGTTGTTAATATATTGACTTTGTGCTGAGAGACCCGCATTCAAATTCTGAGCAGAAAATGTGTTCTGTGACCTGGATAAAATAGTTATCTTTGTGAACCCAAGAGTCTTCCTCTGTCTTGATTTGTGCAGGGAAATATTAAAATATGAAACTTGAGGTACAAGGACATTGTGTATTTGTTTTTAAAAGATGAACTTCTTGATTCAGTTAACATCAGAGAGTGAAGGAATGAAAAATATCCCCACCAAAGAGCCTTGAACTTGAATAATCAGAAACTTTCACTAAATGGAAGATGTAAACACTTTCAGTTATGAGTAACATAACTTGGGGACTCATTCTTCACTCTTTACAAAATGCTGTAAGTTATCACTTGGCCTGGATGAATTGAAGCTCCTTTGCAATGTGTATGTTGTTTTTTAATAGGTCATTAACATTTTGTTCCTCTATTCCCAAGAATCTAAAACTGACCGTGGGCACAGGAGCTGTGCAAGGATTTCCTGTGCTCTCCAAGCCCTCTCCAGGGCTGTGGGGAGAGAGCAAGAAGGTAGCAGGCTCTGGACAGTGGGATGGAAAATACCACATTTTCCTATTACAGTTTCAAGTTGATTTGCCAAAAGCACATAAAAAAGAAAAAGTTATTTTCTATGTTTCCTTATAAAGATGCTTAGCCTTCTCTTGTTTTTTTAATGTCCTGGCTTGAGCTAAAATACCATAATAAACAAGGAACATATGTAAGGACTCCATATTCTCCAGAAGAATAGAAGTTTCCATGGCAGAGGTCAGCAGGAATAAACTGCCAAGTGGGCCAGGGGGACATCTCATTTTTGGGGTTAGCTTTGCAGCCCCAGATTTCTCAGTCATGTCCTGCTGGGTGTTGGGTTTGGTTTTTCCATTGTTCTATAAACACCTGAAAACTTGCAGCACCTGAACTGAAAAATTACTGAGAATTGTTTTTGAAAAAAAAGAAGATACAGTGAGGAAATTGAGCAAATGAATTTAGCATGCAATTCAAGCAATATGGGAAGTAAATAAAAAGATAGTGACACACAGTGAGCAGGATTAAAAGCCTAGAGGTGTCATAAATGTTGATGAACAAAGAAAGGTTAGGTGATGACAAGAACCTGGAGCACTGAAGTTATGCAAGAACACTGGGTATTTCCTTCCAGCCTACCCCAAAATAAACACACTTCATTTCAACAAGCTCTAAGGTATGGCAAGGCAGCAGGTGACTGATGAAGCATGGAAGGGTGTCAGCAAAAGTGAAGGAGCTGAGAAGCCAGTTCTGTGGCTTACTTATATGTACTCCAAAGTACATGTGTTTTAGGACTTTGATACCAATGCGGCATTGTTCAGAGGTGGGGCTTTTGGGAATTAACTGGATCACTAGAAGTTTAACTTCAACAGAGGATGAATTTGTTGATGAGTTCATAGTTCAGTGGGCTTATTAGCAGGAGTGGGCCTAAGTTGATGAAACTTGTCACTGAAGGATAAATGTTATTCCTGGCCCTTTGAGTGCTGACTCTCTCAACCTCTCACTGTCTCTCTCTCTCTCACTCTCACTCTAAACCTGTATTAAAGCCAGTGGACTGTGGGCTAAAACCTATAAGACTGTGATCCAAAATAAATCTTTTTCTCATTTAAGTTGTTATTCTCAGGTAGTTTGTGATGGTGACAGAAAGCTAACACAGAGAGCGGTATAAAGATCCTGAAGTCAGAATAACAGATGATCACTCTTTTGGTTACTTTTCTCTCACTGCTGGGACAAAACACCCAACACTCAAAATGAAGGAAGGAAAGGTTTATTTCTTACAATTTTTGGAGGTTTCAGTCTGCAATCAGCTGGCTCCAAGGCAGGGTGGCATGGCACAGGGGCAACACTTCAGGGCAGCAGCCAGAGAAAAAGGATAGCCAGACAAAAGGGAGGAAAACAAGCCTCTTCTCCTGGCTTATACTGTACACAGACCATCCATCCACACACATCCCACCTTCAGGGTGGGAGTAGAACTCACAAAATTTCCTTATGGTCCTCTGCATGGGATGAGGATATTTACAAAGTAAGAGCCCTGGCTTTCTGCTGAGTCTCTCCTTTAAACTTCTAAACTTCTCAAGTTGACACACTGTATCAATCATAACAATCATGGAGAAATGATATGGGTCAGATCATCATTTCAAAGAAAATTCTTTAGGCATTTAGGGAAAGGAACCAGAAGATGAGAATGTGTGAAGGATTGCAAACTTGACTGGGATTCTTTATTTCTGTCTGTATCTACGCCAATTATAACTACAAATCTTTCCATCTAGGAGAGGAGCCTACACCGCTTCCCTTTGAATTTGTGTTGGTCTCACAAATTTCACCGAGGTACTGAATGTAGAAGAAATGATGGTGTGTTGGTTTGAAGTCTAGACCTCAAAAATCTTGGATATTTCCACTTGTTCTGTTGTGATCCTTTCCTACCACTGTGTGTTTAAAGTCTAGGGTGGACTGCTTGCTGGGAATGAGACAGCACAGAGGTGGAACAGGATGTCTGAGTTTCCATCATCCTGGTCTTGCTATCCGTTAGTCAACTTGATTCCAGTTGAGACCAGAACAGCGCAGCAAAGCACATGCCAACTTGCTGGCCTAAAGAACTGTGAGTTGATAATGATTGCTATTATAAAATGCTAAGTTTTAAGGCAATTTGTTATGCAGGAAATTCTAAAAATACAGAAATTATAAAGAAATGTAGAAAGTGGAATGTGGAAGGGTCTGAGTCTCAAAGAAGAAGCATTTTTTTTTTATTAAACAAAGACACAAGTTAATGCTAAAAAGCATTTGCAATAGATAGGCATGAAAATCTTCAATGCTATTTTCTCAGGAAACCACATACTGAAAAGAATTCACAGTTCTGAAAGCTAGGAAGCTCAAAATCAGGGGGTTGCATCTGGGGAGGGCCCTCTACTACACTGTAACGTGGGGGACAGCATCACATGGTGGGAGCAAGAATGTAAGAGGGGGCTGAGCCTGCTTGTGGATCAGAACCACCGCCACCAGAGCAACCTAAATGTATTCATGGCAGCAGGAGTCCTCGTGACCGGATCCCTGTGAAGACCCAGCTGTCACACGGTTATCCTGAGGATGACATTTCCAGCACATGAACCTGCAGTGCCCACTTAAACCATAGCACTCTCTATCTTATCTGAGAGTCTAGATGAGAATGTTGTGACAAATAATAACTAATATGTTATATACATTTTGGGAGCTCCAAACACATTACTCATTAAATTTTGATGTGCTCTTATATCTTTTAGGTATTATTAGATTGAGATTGGTGAGAAAGAAAGTAATTTATGTGTGATAAGATTCAGCTTTTGAGAAACAAGAAGTGCCTTTCCCATGAGCCAGCGGCAGCCATGGGTCAAGAGGAGAAACAGGAAGCCAATTTGTGCTTCCCATGAGCCAGCTGTCAGGAGGCTGGGAGAGGAGAATAGGCAATCCCCATCCCCCATAAGCAACGGGCTGATTCAGAGGAACACAGGCTGAGTTGATAGTAACTCAGGTACAAAAACAACTCAATGCTTGTGCAGTTTGATTGACTGTGCAGGTCTAAAGCCAGTAGTCTGAGCATCTGTTTGGAGGATAGCAGTATGCAATACAGCAACTGTGGGGGGTTGCCTTTTGCCTTGCTTTTGAAATCCAATATTGTTCTCACTGTTTTGTTTTGCTCTGTTTTGTTATTTTGTTTTCTTCAATGTTTTGTTTTGATTGGCTTTATTCTGTTCTGTTTTGTTTGATTTTATTATGTCTGATGGTATGGACCGACACTTTGAAGATAACAAACAAGAGGCATTATGGTAGCTATTGTTGATTTCCTATTATCTTATTTTGAAGTCCTGTATCACTTTCACTATTTCATTTTGATTGACTTTGTTCTGTTTCATTTTGTTTGGTTTTATTCTCTTTAAGGTTTTGTATCCTTCATCTAAACTGGTCTCTCTTCTGTGTATTACTAATTTTCATTTCACTGTCCCTGTTAGACTGAACTTCATGTCCTTTGACCCTTAACGTTTCTTAGGTGTACCAATTGCTAATGAGTTCATTATTCCATTCATAGTTTTCAAAGGGCAGCATCACAGAATCTACTCATTTCATACATTATTGACTGTGAACATTCTAATATGGTTTGAAACAGCCTTGATGAACTATGCCACCCTTTTAAAAATATTTTCTTATCCCCTTGACTTTGAACCTTTGTGTATAGAAATTTTAAACTTTCCAAGTGATACTAACTAATTGTCCTTCATATCAAGATTAAGTTGAAAAATTTGGAATAATACTTTAGTAAAATTTGAAGCAATATGTATTTTCCTGTTTGGTCAGAATGGAGCTGGGTCATTACTATTTGTTCTGGAAAAAAACGAACACCTCTGTTTTTATGTGTAGTGTGCATATGGTCCTGGCCATTATGTTTTTCAGGTACTGTGCTGGCTTAGGCCTCTTTCTGAAATCCTTTAAGGTAGAAACAAAAACAGAGAATCTCAAAGCCACCCTTGAGTGGCCAGCTTTTATGCCCTAAGGAAACCTTTGTAACCCAGATCTAGGTTTTACATAGTGGTCTTAGAGCATACCCCTGCTGCATACCTCTTTGTTTAGCCACAAATTCTAGGAAAGCAACTTCTTAGGAACCCAAAATATGGTCCATTTCTTCCAGGGTAACAAGCGAGGGACAGAATCAATACAAAGATGTGTGACAAGTTGTTACTCTATAGAATGTCAGAATCACAGGTCCTGAAACTTGGAAGAATTTCTGCATCATCTGGACTGAATAAATTCTGCATGCAAATAGAGCAAGACTGTTCCTTTTCCATTTGTCTGGGGGAATTTCAAGAAATGCCAGCCTTCACTGACACGAATGCATAAGTTTTGGCAGTGAGCATGCTAGTGTTCATGCCAGGGAGTATTGCTTTTCCCCTTTCCATTTGGCTACCTGGGCCATGGATGAACTGCTGCTCCTCAGAACGCAGAGTGGTGCAACCTGCAGGAAGCTTAGAGCATGCAGAGCCTGGGCCTCTTGGAGCCCTGGTATGAGAGAGAGAGAGAGAGAGAGAGAGAGAGAGAGAGAGAGAGAGAGAAAGAGAGAGAGAGAGAGAGAGAGAACTCAAGGAAAGTCATAGGATCATCCACTGAGCACAGTTTGGGAGAACTAAGAATAATCACACACTTCAGAGACACATTTATCATTAGAAATGGATCTTTTTGCCTAGTAATGGAATAACTAAGTAAATAGATCTCCTGTGTTTTTACTTTCTTACCATAAACATTGTTCATCCTATCTTTAGCAAATAATTGGATAGACTCTCATTCAGTCCTAAACAATTAATTTTTTATTGATGTGTGACAGAACAACTCAGTGCCCAGGAACGAGCTATATTAGTTAATTTAAATTCATCAGAATCACATAAGTAAAGAATTTTTTTTCTGGTGGTACCTGAGACATAGTCCAGGGACTTTTCACTGAGCTATATCCCCCACTGTTTTTTATTTTGAGATAGGGTCTTGCTAAGTTCCTCAGGTGAGACACAAACTTATCCTCTTGCCCCAACCCCCAGCACCATGCTGGATTAGTACAGATTTTTAAATGAAAAATTCCACAGAACTGGCTTCTGAAGTTGAGCAGAAACATTTCAACTTGGGATATCCTGCACAGGATACATAATTGTATGTACTTGAACACGTCTGCTTCTACCAAATAGCAGCAGTTACGTACAAACTTGTGTAGGTTCATCTGAAGCAAATTTTCAAAACATTAAATGCTGAAGCATTCTTGGATTTCTAGGCTCAATGTTTGTGACTTTTGAAAATATTATTCATGATTCTTAAGGTGTCCTTCTACTTGCGAATTGTTTCTGGAGATCAGAAAGTCCACCGTCTAAGTGCAGTCAGTGTGGTGTTTGTTAAGAGCCCCATTTCCTTCTCTGAAATGTACCTGGGAGTTCACTTCCCTGGTAAGTAGCTGTGGCCTGGCAGGCTGCAGCTGCCCCAGGGTGAGAACCATCAGCGTCTCCTGATATCCACGCCATGTTGGAACTTAGGGTGCAGGGAAACCAGTCAACCAGCTCGCCAGCCTGATAAGTGGCTGCAACCCTACAGGCAGTGGGCTGAGAATCAAACACCCTCCCCCCATTAGTAAATGGGAGCCAGAGGTCTGAGCAGCTCTTGAGAGGTTGACTATATGCAGTCTAGCAAATAGGGGGATTTGCTTCTACCATCTCTTTGAAGGCAAATATTGTTATCATTGTTTTGCTTTGTTCTGGATTAATTGTACTGCTCTATTCAATATTCTGTTTTGATAAGCTCTATAATGTTCTGTATTTTCTTTGATTTTGCTATACCTCATTGAAAGAACAACTATTGTAAAGAAAATGAGATATATTATGGTACCTATTACTGTTATCCTGGAAACCTACTGTGAAGTCTTGTATCAACTTCACTGCACTGACTCAATTGGCTTTGTTCTGTTGTATTTTACTACCTTCAAAATAATAAAAAAAAATTTTTAAAAAGATAAGAAAGTAATAAAATAACTCCCCAAACTCCCAACTCCACCAAAGGTTATCCATGGTGAATGGATGAGGTGAAACTCAAAAACAAAGCAACAGAATTATATAAGGTGATTAAAAAGTAAATACAACAACAAAACAGATCAGTAAGGTACTGAGCAAGCTGAAACATGATATAAGTAAACAGATAATGGACTTAAAAAACAAAAGGAGGAAAAGAAAGTGCTCTAAAGGATATAACTGCATGTATGTTTAAGTGTGTAGGATTGATAACCATGTTGCTAAGTTTTTGTTGGATCATTGAACGGAACTGTTTGCAGCCTCACTATTTGAATGTCCACTTTGTACACTTTAATTTTGTAACTTGAACAACTACATCTAAGAAGACAATATGTAATTTATCCACTAGTGATTTCTTACTTTTTTTCTGAAATTCTGTATTGTTTCTTGTGTTTTTTTCTGTTTTGCTTTTTTTTCTCTTTAAAAAAAAATAAAATGGTCCCTTGAGTGTGGATCCTCCAGGAAGGAGGAATGTCATTTCTCTTGAGGCAAAAGGGTATAAATGCAAAAAGAAAGAACTCCCTTCTGAAACTCCTCTGTTAAAAAGCCTTAAACTTACTCCAAAGCGCTATGTCCACTCATCCTAATCACCTCTAGAAGATCCATCTCTGGATGCCATCAATACCTTCAAACTCTTAAAGTCATAGGCATAGGGAATTAAATTTCAGCACGAGTTTTGGACTGGGACAAATATTCACTCAATAGCATTGATGAAGTACTTATTGTAAATATTACAATAAATAATACCAATTATATATATCAGCTGTTTCAAAAACAGAGGATTAGGAAATATTTCTTAACTTTTTTTGGTGGGGCAGGGGCTAATATGATCTAATCAACCTTAACAAATTTTGGGTGAAATAGACAAGCTTATGTTTATGCTTATGTGATATGATGAATTTGATAAAGGTGCCAAAAGCACACTGGAGGAAAGATAGCCTCTTTAATAAAAGTTTTGGGAAAACTTGTTATCCATCTGCAGAAGCTTGAATCTAGACCAATATCTCTCACCATGTACTAAACTAAAATCAAAATAGATCAAAAAATTAAATGTTAAAATAGAAGTGCTGAACCTGCTGGAAGATAAAATAGATAAAACTCTTACATAGGAAACAGCCCTGAGAATCAACAAATGGCATGATATCAAATTAAAAAGTTTCTGCACAATAAAAAAGAAAAATCAACCAGCAGACTGAAAAGATATCCTACAGAGTGGAAAAAATATTTTGCCAAATATCCCTCAGATAGAGGGCTCACATCTAGAGTATATAAAGAACCCCCCCAAATATGTAACTCAGTATAAAATATACAATCAAAAATTGGGCAAGTCAAATGAATAGACACTTCACAGAAAAACAAATGAACAATAAATATAGGAAGAAGTGCTCAATATTGCTGGCCATTAGAGAAATTCAAATTAAAACAACACTGAGATTCTGTCTAACCCCTGAAAGAATGGCCACCACCAAGAAATCACATGAAGAAATTCTTGTGAAGTTTTGGGGAAAAAGAATCACTTCTGCATTGTTGGTGGGAATAGAAACTAGTACAACCACTGTGAAAATCAGTGTACGGTTTCCTAAAAAAAAACTAAAAGTAGAAATTCTATTTGACCAAGGTATTCTCCTTCTGAATATCTTCTGCAAGAGTGAAAGACATCATATTACCTTTAGACATGCATATGCATGTTTAAAGCAGCACGATTTATGACGACTAAATCATGGAAACAGCCTATATGTCCATCAACAGATGAATGAATAGAGAAGATGTGATATTTACACATGATGGAGAGCTACTTTGCTGTAAAGAAATACGAACTTGAGTCTTTTGTAGGAAAATGAATACAACTTGACATAACATTGAATGAATTAAGTCAGACACAGAAGGTTAAATAGCACATGGTGTCTCTTGTGTGCAAAACCCAAATCATACAGAAGAAAGCAAACAGATAATAAGAAAGTAGGAGGGAGAGCTTTCTCAAATGGGAAAGAGTTCAAGAGATGGAAAAAGTAGGAAGGCAGAGGGGAGGGAAGGGATGAAAAAGGACTTAAAATGGCAATGTATATAGACCAAATCCACATCAGGAATGTAATCATTATGCACTGAAAACATGTATTAATGGAAGTATTTATATGATGGACAAGTGAAGAGAAGCCACAGTGACTTTGAAATAGATGAACATGGTTGAAAAACTCATATTATCTGAATTCAAAACTTATTGAAAAGTTTCAATAATTAAAATGGAGGTGGAGCATACAGATAGATACATAGCTCAGTGGTATAGTCAGTATAGAGAGTCCAGAAATAAACTTATTATTATACAAACAATTTATTTTTTAGACATCTCTATGATAGCTTAGTTGTGAGGTAACATGGTTTTTAGGAGGTGATGCTGGAACTACTATATATATGCAGGTTAAAATGAAGATTGACTGGTATCTCACCCTATTAAGAAAAAGTAAAGAAAAAGTTGACAGATCTGAGATTAAGTGCTATAGCTGTTACAGTTCTTAAAGAATATTTAACAAAATATTATTGTTGCTTTGGTCAGACAAAGAAGCTTAAAATGAGCCACAAAAAGGACAACAATGGAAAATAAAGTTCATTAAAACACAAACGTTTTGGCTTTATGAATCCCACAGTCACAACAGAGAAACATCAAGCTACCAATGAACAAAAAATATTTCTGAAATATTTATTTATCTGACTATGATTCTGTATTCAAATACAAAAAGAACATATATAAAGAATGTGAGAGAAGTGACACAATACATAAGGCCACAACTTTGCCATAGGCATTTAAAAGGTAGAATGATACACCCACTTGGAAATCAACATGAAGATATCTTTTAGAGTTAACTATACAGTTTTCCAGTTCATAATCCCAGTCCTAAATATTCATCTGTGGTGAATTAGCTAATGGTCAACTTGTAACACCCAGCTGAACTGAGTCAGTGTGGTTCTGGGTGTGGAAGGCCCCCCTGAGGATTGTTGTCCTATGGCATAAAAAGAGAACTGGAGGGGAGGGTGGTGTGCAGCTGATTCCCCTGGGGAAGCTTGGCACACTGACTGTCTTGATATGCACTCAGCTGTTCTCATCCTTGGAGGAGCTCGGGTCCTCTCTGTCGCTGAGGAGGGCTGTGGTTCTCTTTGGGGGAGCTCTGGTCCTCATCTTGAGCGTCACTTCCTGGCTCCAGTGCAGATTCCTCAGCCTGCTGGCACAGATCCTTCATCCCTCTGGCACAGACTTTCTAGCCTCCACCACTGACCTTGGGGCCTTCCCAGTGCAGATCCTTGATACAGACTTGTTTGTGACATTGTCATGAGCTCTATGTCTGAAGCTGGACTCATGCAGGATATTATATGGGACCCAGGCCCTCAACTAGATTCTTTGGGTCTCTAGTGTTTGGATAGATCTCCTGTACTCTATTGCATTTGACTCCTTGGGTGAATATTATAAAAATAACCCTATAAATTATGTGTCCTATATTAAATCCTTTCCCTTGAAACCCTCACTGCAGTATCATCTAAGGATATGAAAGTAGGTCCACACAAAGACTTGTACATAAATGCTTATGCAGCACTTTTTTATAATAGCCCTAAACTGGAAACAAGTATCTTTCAACTGACAAACAGATGAACAAACTGTGGAGTTATTACTGTGGAACACTTCTCGATAACAAAAGCAATAAAATATCCATGCTTTCATTGTCATGAATTCAACTTCAAAACTCTATACTAAATGCAAGATACCAAAGAGAAAGACTATAGATTGTGAAACCTTAGAAAATGCAAAATTATATAGTGACAGAAAGTACATTAATGACAGAATTGGGTTAAGGTAGTGAGGAATAGAATGCAGATGGGTAGGAAGAAAGTTTGGGGGTTAAGGAAGTTTCTATATCTATTGTGTAACTATCCTCAATAACCACAATTTTCAAACTATATGCTAGAGTGGATGAAGTTTAGTGTATGTCCCTTATATGATTGTAAAGGTCATGAAAGTCATTTCATGTTGATTCTCTTGAGGTCACTACCATGCAGTTGTTTCTGAAAGTTACTTGCAGAATCTGCTGGGAGGTTTGTTTGTAATGCAGCTACTCAGTTCCACACTCAGTGATCCTCATCTATGGCCTGGCAGGCAGCCAGCAAGTAGAGTCATGTTTACAGACCTGGAACAGTGCAACTACCTAACGCAGCAGGAAGCTAAATAAGCTCCTCATTAAGTAAAGACAGTTTGAGATTTTAGACTCCCCCAGCATGAACAATGGTGAACATGATAACCAGTGCAAACAACACTCCTTAAATCAGCTTTGAAACACAAACTTTATAAAGGTTGCTGTGTCCATGACGTTTGGGAGTTGAGGCTGGTAAGTCATTTAGGAAAGTGTGAGCTAAGGCAACTGTGAGAAGCACAACTTTGGAGAAAATAGGCCTGAAAAGTCCTCAGGTGTCTCATGAAGACAACCAGGGCCAAGAGAGAGAGATCTGGGGTATGCACACAGCCTGTTAGGGGCATCTGGTGCTGAGGTGCTGCTCAGTTCCACTTGGGTCAGCACAGTGATCAGAACTTGCTGTGTTCCCTCTGTCCTCGTGAGAGAGACCAATGAGAATTCAGCAGCATGCCTTTCTAATTGCTGAATAGCATTCAACAGCAGCCCACAGGGATCTGTGTCCTGCACTCGGGAGGGAAATGGGAGGGAGGGAGGGAAGATTTTAGGTGCATCCTCTGAGGTATAGCAAGGGATGCAATGCAGAAGAGGATGCTGATAGATTACTGGCAGTGTCATCAGTCTGAGGAGAAGTCACCTTGTTTGAGATAAGAAATGCCAGGAGAGATGCTCTAGTGCCACCGGTTTGGGAAATTGTTAAAGGGTGGCAACCTCATTCACAGAGTTTAAGAACTGAGGTTTTCGGCATGTTTGGGGTTCATCCTCTCTAAAGAAACTTTCACTGGGGCTGGGGATTTAGCTCAGTGGCATAAGCACCTGCCTTCCAAGCACGTGGTCGTGAATTTGATCCCTGGTACAGATTAAAAAAAAAAAGAAAAGAAACTTTTACTGCATGTCTCAGAATGATTCTAAGAGAAAAGCACCAGGACAGCCTTAGTTACTTAGGATGTGTGCACCTAGTGCAGCATGGAAATGCCAGCCACTGCCCAAGGTGACAACACCACATCACTGATCCGAGTCGGCCCTCATGGGCCAGGGGAAGTGGGGGAAGGTCCTCAGGTCAGTGAAGCAGTAACGCTGGAATCCAACATTGGATGTGCCTCAAATGTGAGTGACCGGAAGAATCCTGGGGGGACCACTGAATCAATGAGGTTACCAGGCACAGGGAAAGGATGAGGTCTCAGGACCACACTCTTCCTTGTTTCCCTTGCAGCACTAAGGATAGGCCTTGGGCCTTGAGCATACTCAGCAAGTGCTCTGCTGCTGAGTTACAGTTTCTCTCTTCTTTTCAACTTGCCCGGTGATTGTGCTGGGTAGACAAGTCTGCCAATAAGGCTTTTATGGGAGTCATGATAATTTGACTCCTGAGGAAGCTAAAATAATCATCTCATACTGTTCAAGCTAAAATCATTTTATAACATCACAATGTTATGTAATATTTATCTCTTTGAAACCAACCATAGGCTATTTTAGTAATTGTATTTGATCTTTATAAAAACAGGAAACTTAGCTGGGGAATCTAAATATTGTTTCAGATTCTGCAATTTTTGATCCATTCTCATTGTTAAACTACTATAAAAATATTCTTTTAAAGGGATAAATGATTTTAAAAAGGATACAGTGGAAACAAAACTTTGTAAATAGGGAGAGGAAGATGGGTTGAAAGGAGGAGAAGGGATTGGAAAAAACATAGAAATCAAAACATGTCATGTACTGCTACAAATTCCCTATGATGAGTATGATCATTATGCATATCTAAAAAGTACAAAAAGTTAATTATATGTAAAAAATAATAAAATACAAAGATCCACAAAATATTCTTTTTTCCCCTTAATCTGTCCTGCTATTGGACCTTGAAAAAGTACAATTTTAAAATGTTTTAATAATATCAGTTCTAATGCCACTCAACACTCCTAGATGACCCATTAGCTTCATAAAATATTAGTAAAAATAAATTCTATCCAAATGCCATAAAGTAAAAAAAAAAAAATTGATGCATTAAAAATTCCTGGCACCCTACCCAGTAACTGATTCTCTTTAACTTACTAAGAGCATCAGAAAATGTTAGCTAAAACTTAGTAGTTTTGTCAAATATGTTTTGATGCTTTATAATGTCTTCAGGAGCAATAGAATTTGTTTCCATTTGACTGCAGTAGCAGTAAATCTGAACCCCACATTGAGAGGAATAGGCGGTGACTTTTCAAAGTATGACAGTGAGGTGTGGAAGTATAATGTGAGGTGCACAAAGTAGCCCTGCATCATTTAAACTATTGATTAGGCTAAACCCCCATAGATATCTCCTGGTCTCTTGTTCCCTCATTTGTAAGAAGGGAATGAACAAGAGGGAAAGGGGTATTTTCCTGCACTTCCTTTCCAACTGAAAATGTGATTTAAACATCAATAAATGTTCAGGTGGCTATTTTTCCATTAGCTACTACTACCCAACTATGTCTTTGTAAAGGTATGTTTCAATGCCCCTCAGGGGTACTCATTTTATTTTCCCTCTGAAAGAATGCAGGGAAGTGAAGAAGCAAGGGCTATATGGAGCAGTCACTTCTCTGACTTTCCTGAGCGCAGAGGCCATGTGCATTTCCCAGCACCTGCTTTGTTCTATCTCCTGCTACTCGTTAGGGGGACCGGACAGCCTTGGGCAGAAGGAGAAAACTGGCAGGCTTTGTTGATTTGTAAAAAAAGCTCGGTTAGATTTGCTGAGCCACCTTGTGGTCAAGACAGAAGGACTGCTAACACGCATATGCTCTTTCACAGCACGGAGGTGGGAGTTTAAACTGAGAAGCTGACTAACATGGTGAGATGCCCAAAGCCCAACATGGTAGTCTGCCTTGACTTTACTGAGATCATATGCCACCAGGGTGCATATTCAGTGCCCAAAATACTCATTCTGCAGCCTGGGTCAGGGGTTCCAGTCTTCAACTTTCTAATATTGTCTTAGGAAAATGGATGCAAATCCTCTGATTTCTTTGTTCAGGGAGCCCCGATTTCTATTTTAAGTGTCCAGTCAGAGACAAGTTCCAGGGCATCCCAAGGGGAGGAGTGCTCAGCTTTTCTTATGACTTGCCCTATGGCTGCCAGTTGGGAATTTTTGCCATTTGCCTGACTTCTCCCCTCACTGAGGCCAGGGTGGAATCTGGTTGTCTGCATAGAGGCCAATACTATCTAACTGGCATCTCCACACCAAAGGAAGAAAGAGGAGGCTTCTAACACAAACATCAGGAATTCTGAGAGAAATACAGGAAAAAAAAAAATCCTTCAAATTAAAAACATAGTGTCATGAGATTAAAGCAGTGTGATTAAAGATTTACCATTTGAGCTTCTAAGGCTTAAATTTTCTGCCTGACAAACAGGATTAAGGATTTATCATTCAAACATTTGTGCTCCTTGGGTTTGGCTTCTGAGGTTGAACACACATCCAGAATATAGAAATAGAATTTCTTGGAGTAGTTTAGCTGCAGACTCACTGTGCATAGGGTAAGGAGATGGTTAAATCCATGGATTTTAGTTTTAAATCCAAACATTTGGAAAACCACAGTGCCTTTCTCTAAGTCCTCCACATGAGAGAGTAACGCTACTGTCCACTGCTCAGACTCAAAATGCCCAGGTTAAGGTCTTGTTCCTGTTCAGCCTGTCTGTATCTCTTACCCTGCAGGTGCTGTGAGCCAGTTTGGCAGTGAATAAGGCCAGCTGCTTTGATGTTTTCCCACTTCAGATTTGCCACCTGACCTCTCCAAGAGAGACCATCTCTATATGCTCTCAGTCAGCTTCTTCAGTAAACTTATTACTTCAAACTCCAAGGTTCCGAGGATCAAATCCATCATTCCTCACATAGTCCACTTCCCACTCATCACTAGAAATATAAGACTCTTATAAACCAAAGCATCATCCTATGAATTCACTTTTCTGCTTCCTTGGGTTCCATTCTAACTCTCAGCTCTTCCTACTCATGCCTGACACACAGCCCATTAGATGCAAATTCTGCCGCCTCTGCACTGTTGCTTCTAAATGAACCTTTCAGCTTGCTGCTCCCAGGGCTTGTTCCCTGTGAACTTCTTTTCCCAAGTACACTGAAATAGAAGATTTTATCCTTCTCTCTCTTTCTGCTTGGAGGTTGGTCTGTGGGTTGATTTCATCCTTTTTGGCTCTTGTGTGTTTACTACTTTCAGACTCTTATTCCTTCAAAGCCGGGAGCCCCTTTGAATTATTTGTTCCCAGAGTTTCCCCATCACTTGGTCTCCTTGTCTGCTTGTCCTCCCCCTCCTGGGCATGATGTTCCCTGGGGTAAAGAACTCATTGAATACTCTGTCTCTGCTGGTGCTTGAACTCCTTGTTCACAGTGAATTTGTCAACCACACCTGCTCTCACAAGGCTGTGGTCCAGGTCTGTCTGTCACCAGTGATGACAGTCTCTGAAATTTTGATTTCAAGTATCAAGAGATCCTTCAACATCCACATTTGCTTTTAGAGCATTTGTTCCATCATGACCATTCCGGAACCTCTCAGTGAAACTTCAAATCTGTCAACTCTAGTACCTGTTCAGTGCCTATTATCACCTTTTTGCTCTTTATGTAAGAAAGGCTTGTTAAGACCCGGGGTATGTTCCTGCTCTCTCCATTTATTGCTACAAGTTTTGCAAAACAATTGTATGAAGTCTGTTTTCATCTCATTGCTCTCTGACGTCACCTCTAACCACACTGTAGTTGGGGTCTTACTCTTACCGGTCCATTGAAAATAATGCTAACAAAGTCAAGCAAGGCTCATTCTTGATCCAGTGTTAGTTGTCCCCTTGGTGACAATAACTGTAGACGCTTTTTCCTCAATCCCTGATATACCTTCCTCACACCTCATTGGTTACTCTTTCTTAGATCACCTGCTGAGCGGTCTTCTTACACATTTACCTACTGACTTGTCCAGAACTCTATCCTCAGCACTCTTCTTTTGGGTTACAGCTTCTTCCCAAATATTCCATTGGACCAGCTGACTTAAACGCCAACCACAGAAGGACTCTCAAATGTGTAGTTGCCTGGATCCCTCTTACAGTTCCTATTAATTTATATACCTGCTTACTTGAAATTATTTTCTAATGTCACAAAATCAATATGGTCAAGACAAAAGTATTAATTTTCTATCAAAATTTCTTCTACTTCTAAACTATTTTTCATAAATGTCCAGCCAGGATTGAAGCCTGTTTCTAGAATCCACCAGTGTATCTTACTGGTTCCACCTCTAAAATACATGCTAAAATATGTGCGCCTTACCAACTCCATAATTGCAGCTCCAATTCAAGTGCCATTGTATCCAGGTGAGACAATCACCCTGGCCTTTTAACCTGTCTCCCTGCCTTCACTTATCTACTCCTTCATCTCCAAATCTACTCCCCACTCTATGGCTCTTCTTTCTAAAATATAACAGAGAGAACAAGTCAGTGTCTCCTAAGAATCAGCCATGCAAGAACTTGGGGGACCAATTAAAAAAGCAAGGAGCCAGTCTTCCTGGTAAGCAGCAGGAGCCATGGGTGCACCAGGGAGCGAATAAGTTAGTGTCTGCCTTGAGTCTGCTGGCACGTGGGCTGAGAATCAAACATCCCGTGTCTCCTCCCACCCCCCCGTTAGCAACTAGATGGTTTCAAGGTCAACCCGAGTTGATAGCAACTAAGGTACATAAAGCAACTAAATGCTTGTATTGTTGGGGTGATTATGCCGAGCTGGGGTCAGAGGTCTGAGCATCTCTCGGGAGGATGACTATATACAATATAGCAAATAAGAGAGATTTCCTACTATCTTCTCTTTGAAGGCCAATACTGTTTTCTCTGTTTTGCTTTGTTCTGATTAATTGTTTTGTTCTATTCAATATTCCATTTTGACTGGTTTTATAGTGTTCTGTTTTTGGTTTGATTTTGCTATACCTGATGGAATGGACAACTATCGTGACGATAACAAGATATACTAAGGTAGCTATTATTGTTTTCTCAGTATCCTGCTGTGAAGTTCTGTACCAGTTTCACTGCATTGTCTTGATTGGCTTTGTTCTGTTGTATTTTACTATCTTTAAAATAGAAAAAATAAAGTTTAATGATCAAATGTCAAGTTTAAAAGCCTCTAACATTTTTTTCACATGAAGTAGAAAAATTTCGGTTGCGGCCATGGCATAGCCCTATCTCCCCCCATTCTACCCAGAACTGTGGTGGTGTAACCATAGTTACCCACGAGCTGCCTTTGAAGACATCAGTGACTCTCCACCTTGGGGCCTTTAATGCTGCCATTCCCTCACATGTGTATCTTCTTAATCATTTTTATATGGCTGCCTCCTGCTCCTAATCCAAATCTCTATCTGGAAGTCACATATTCAGAAAGGCCTTCCCTGACCATCTTAGGTAAAGCAGACTCCTGCCCCTCAGTAATTCTGTATCATATTACTATCATCTTATTTATAGTTTTCATCACTACCTACAATACTATTCCTATTTGCTGTTTCCTGGTCCTTTTCACTATGATATTGCCCCATAAGACTGCACCACTGATTGCTTTTCCTCAAGTAATGTAAATAGTGCCTGGCACAAAATTAATGATAAATGATAGCTAATATGTATGTAGCACTTATTATCGCTTCTCGGCCTTTTGGCTGAGATCAAGTGTTACGTAGCACTTACATGGGCCAGCCAGTGCTTTTTTGGGGTGTGTGTGTGTGTGTGTCTGTGATACTGGGAGTGAACCTAGCACCTTGGCACTGAATTACATCCTCAGTCCTTTTATATTTTGAATCAGGCTCTTGCTAAGTTGCTGAATTGCCCTGGCTGGGTTTGAAATCATGATTCTCCCACCTTATCCTCCCAGAGTGCTAGGATTATAGACACGTGCCACCACACACAGCTCCAGTCAATGCTTTTAATATAATAATGAATTTATATTTTGGAACTTGATGACATAGCTACTATTAGTTAAAAGTGAGAAATATGCATGAACTCATATACCCAGAAGCAAAGTTCAAACTCAAGCAGCCTGGACTCAAGAGTCAAAGTCTTAAGTACTTCTTTCTCATTAGATGGCTGCCTAACTAACTACCTTATTCTTTAAATGAAGGGGGTTAAAATGCAGATCTGTGCATATTCGCTATGTCTTCTGAGACCACTGGCTAGAACGCCTCGACAATATGGTATTAAACATTGTAAACACTGCTCAATATTATTATAGCTCAGCTTTCTAAAAAATTTTGGTCTTAGGACATTTCTACAATCCTAAAAATTGTATGGGAAGACTCCAAAGAGCCTTTGTTTACATGGGTCCCAGCTCTTTATAGTTATCATTTTAGAAGTTAAAACTGAAGAATATTTCAAATATTTGTGTATGAATTATTTAAAAATAATAATACTATCATGTTACTATCAATAATACAGTATTTTAATGAAAGTTAATGTTATCTATAAAATCAAAACATAGTAAAAATACAGTTTATATTTTTGAGCTTGCTTTGCTTTCAGGCTTCATAGAATCCAGGTATGCCCTCATAGCTGTTTCTAGATTTAATTCATTTTGATACGGCACATTACATAGCCTTGAGAAACTGTCACTGTACATTTGGGAGAACAAAAGTGAAAAAAATGCCTTTATGTTATTATACTCGGAATTTTGACATAGGAGGCCACACTTCGAGAACAGCTGCCTTGAATTAAACTTACATATTGGATTTTTGTTCTTTAACTCTCAGTTTGTTCTTACTAGGGTATATAATTAACTTTCATGTTTTTGCTTACATTTGTGTTTACCATATCCACCTAAATGGTTCCATTCAGCTAATGTTTTCCTATTTCTTGAGATTTTAAAATATCTGTAAAATGCTATTAAAGGAAGTACTTTTAGAGATAACTTACAGGATGGGAGATAACACTTGCTAATTGTTTGTCTGACAAAGGGTTAATATCTAGAACACATTAGGAACTCAAAACACTTAACAAAGAACCAAGTAACCTGATTAAACATGCATAAATGGTTTGAAAAGTTATTCCTCAAAAGAAGAAATGGAATTGGTCAGCAAATATATGAAAAATTCTCAGTATCATCAGCCATCGGAAAAATGCAAATCATTGTGACATCATCTCACCTGTTACAATGGACATTACAACGAAATCAAACTAACCAATGCTGGCAAGGATATGAAGAATGCGGGAATGTAAATTAGTATAGCCATCATGGAGAAGAGGATAGATGTCCTCAGAAAACCAAAACTAGATCAACTGTACGATGTTCACACAGCCTGTTTATTGTAATCACTATTCACAAAAGCTAAGATATGGAATCAACCTACATGTCCACCAGTGCATGAATGGATGAAGACAGAAATACAAATGCTGCACGTTATTTCTCATATTCATGTTCTTGTATGAAAAGTGACTGCAGAATAGTGATTCCCAAGAAAAGTAGGGTAATGTGTGTGTGGGGATTTGATCTATGTACATGATATGTTTATTTTGAAACATTCAGTTGAACCACATTAACATGTATAATTAATACATGCCAATAAAAGTAAGATAAGTTTTAAAAACCACAGTTTTAATATGTGAAGCCCCCACCAACATGACATTAACTTGTACTGAACTCATTCATTCTCCATTCAGCAAATTCCAGCAAGGTTTTTGTTAGGGGCTGGGCTCTGCTTTATGGTTTGGCCTGCATCAGTGAATTAAAAAGAGACAAAAGTCCCTGCCCATGTGGAATTCACATGCTGAATGAGGGAGACAAACAGCAAGGAGAAAAGCAAGTGTAATCAGTTTTGGGGTGGTAGGCACTACATGAAAAGATCAATTGGATGCAGACAAGGTGTGCATTTGTGTGGGAAGGTGAAATTCAAACTGGATGGTGAAAAACTGGAAATGTTTTCATAAATAAGGAGTGGAAGATGGTTGAAAGGATGGTAGGGGAAGAAAAGAATTAAGTTATATCTTGTACAAATTCTCTGTGATGCATGCGATCATTATGTATAGGAAAAATGTACCAATAAACTTAATTAATAATAATAAAAAACAAATTCTCTGTGATGAATGTGATCATTATGTATAGCAAAAATGTACCAACAAACTTAATTAATAATGATAAAAAAACAAATTCTCTGTGATGAATGTGATCATTATGTATAGCAAAAATGTACCAATAAACTTAATTAATAATAATAAAAAAACAAATTCTCTGTGATGAATGTGATCATTATGTATAGCAAAAATGTACCAATAAACTTAATTAATAATGATAAAAAAAACTCTGGGTGTTGTTGTTCTTGTCCAGGTGACAGATGAGGCCAACTTTGAAGAAGGGATGCAGATAATTGAGGGAGCAGCAGGGTCAGGTTCCCAAGCAGGGCACATATGCGGTATTGCGGTGCCAGTGGGAAGCCTGTGCTCTCCAGTGGCATAAGCAGGGTGACACATTGTGAAATCAGGAAACCATGCCAGAGAATTTCTAAGATTCCAGCAGACTCTCTAATTCTGCTGTTCTAAGGCATTTAAACACAAATCAAGAAATAGAGACCAAAGTCATGAAAATGAGGTCTGAGTGAGGGTAGATTTTAAAATGCGTAGGTCAGAAACACACAGTTAACAAGTAATAGCACAGAAATTTTAAACAGTTAAAGAAAAAGAAAATGTAGATTTGAATGGGATAAACAGAAAGGAATGCTGAGATAAAAATCAGAACACTGAGCTATTTGGGGTCAGGTCAGTGTCTGTGTTTGAGACAAGACCTTCTCTGCCTCATTAATGCTACTGGCAAGACCATGAGGAAATTATATTATTTGTTTATTTTTGCCATATACAGAATATTATGTAGTAATACTGCACCTTAAAGTCTTGTAATACTGTATCTCAAAAGAAACTAAGATAGGAGTAATATTGGGAATTTTGCAAAATATATTTGACGGCATATTTTTTCCATAGGCCTCAATCAGCCTCCAAACTAATGGACTGTTAATAAATTCTCAGGTTTGCATCTGGGTTAGAGATGATGTTCTGTGCACTGGAAGTTCACCATCAGTACAGAAATGCTCCCTAGCTTTTAGATCCTTTAGGTTAAAGACCTCAAATCAAGTGAGAAAATAGCATCACACTGGCTCAGCAAAGGCTTGAGAGTGAACTTTTGAAATCACTAGTCTGTTAACAGCTACTTTCATATTTTTTCCTTTTCTTGAGGCTTAAGAGATAAAGGTTTTTGTTTAGGGTCCTTTTGTCTTCTCTCAGTTCAGACCCTAACAATCCTAATGCAGGAAAGCTAGCGGGAAAGGCAGCATTAACCCCACACCAATCTACAGCCAGCTGGACAATGAAAGGTGTTGCTGGTGCAGGCTGCCGGGAGAAATGGCTCACATTCGGGGCTGCAGACAGGGCAGGACCCACTGGGCTGTGCGCCCAATTCCCAGCCCCAGTGTTTGGGCTCTTTCACTTTTTGCTAGTACAGTCTGTCTTCATGTGGTTCCAGAAGTGTTCACTGGCAAGATGACTTTGGGCTGGGTCAGTGAGATAAGAATTTTGCACAGCTAAAATTACTGTATATCTTAGCATCACAGTACCCACCTGGCAAGTAGAAGGTTGTGAGTTCAATCCCCGGTACCGGGGGAGGGGGAAAGCTACTGATACATTCCCCTGAAATAACTAAAATAAGTTTAATTTGATATATTTTTATAAGGATTATTTCCTTTGGGCTAGTGTTACTACTCATGGTATCACAGGAGATTTTTAAAGCGATGAGGTGCAGAACTCAGATTCTCCATAGAGGGTGTCCAGCCCAATAGTCACTCCTGTATATGAATATTGAGCACTTGATATGTGACTAGTTCAAATTTAGGTGTACCGTAATTATAAAATGTGCACTAGATTTCAGAGACTTATTCTTTTATACTCCAGTATTAAAAATATAAAATGCCTTATTAATAGCTTTATCTTTGTGTAAATGTGAATATTATATAATGGCAAACACTCTTTGAAGGCATAAATAATTTACCTCTTGTCTGTCTTTTAAAAAACATTTCCTTTTCCAATACATCTAAAATTGACATTTTATGATTTGAGAAACTATATTGCTGAGTAAACAAAGTGCTATTGTTTCAAGGGATCCTGTGACATATGGTTTTAATTTTTGCATTTCTTTTTTATTAGTGTGTTTTTATAAGTAACCTTATTTGTATTTGTGTGTAACACATTTTAATGCTTTTTTGTCCCCTTCCCTGCTCACCCTCTCCACCACCTCTAACTCCTGTTCCCCTTCCCATTTGCAAAGGTCTATTTCCATTTCCTCCCTCCAATTCTCTCCTTTTAAAAATTCCACTTCCTTTCCTTCTCTCCTCCTCCTTCCATCTCTTGTTCTACTGATACCCATACGAGCACCACACAGTTTTATCAGCATTAGAATTTAATTTTATATCTGAATCACCCTGGAGCCTCAGCATCAAAGAAATACGAGACTTCTTTTACTAAACTGCAAACAAACTACTTATGCATCTCTGCTGAGTGTGGAGGCACACAGCTGTCACCCCAGCACTGTGGAAAGGTGAGGCAGAGGGACAGCAAGTTCAAGGCCAGCCAGTGGGACTCAGTGAGATTCTGTCTCCAATGAAAACAAAAACAAAAACAAAACACCTCCACAAACAAGGACTGAGTATATAGCTCAGTACAAATGCCCTGGGTTCAATCCACAGTTCTGCAAAATAAAAAATCCAAAAATAGAATTTCTGCTGCTGTTCATAATCTTGAAATATTTGTTTCTCCTTTCTCTACAGAGACCAGTGGGCTCTAAAGTTAACCGTGATCTTTATCTGAGATCACTCACTCTCCATTTTGCTGTGCTCTATAAGTTTTGCCTAGTAATTAATCAATGGACCACTTGGAGTGGCTGATGTTAACACTTTTGATAAACACCTTAAAAATATACCACAAACCCTACAATGTGGCAGTTCAAGACTTCATTTTCATTTCCTAAAACACATTATTTTTATCCTAAGAAATTAAACACAGGTCAGCGGCTCAGTGCCTGTCTGCTAAGTGCAAGGTCATGAGTTCAATTTTCGGTACCAACCTCCATCCCCCCAAAAAACAACTCCCCCCTGCAAAAATCAAACAATTTACTTGCACACAGGAAAATAACAAATAGCCTCAGAAATTCATGACACCTCAAATGATCTCCAGTGCAACTGGGAAGTTCTCACTCTATGCCAATGTTTAATAGAGTTTTACTTCTGCAGCAGCCTTGTCCAACACACACTGTTACACACAATTTTTTTCCAGTCAAGGTCTCACTGTGTAGTTCAGGCTGGCCTTGAACTTGTGGAAGTCCTCCTGCCTCAGCCTCCCAAGCACTGGAATTACAGGCATGTGGCATCATGCCTTGCTTTGACATACAAAATTTTAAGGGTTCTGAAACAGTCCAATTTTCTGTTTAATTCTTCCATAGTACACCCTGACTCTTTTAATCTGTAACTGTTAAAATTTCCACCTCTGAAAAATTTTCAGGTAAAGGAGAGAGAGAGAGAGAGAGAGAGAGAGAGAGAGAGAGAGAGAGAGAGAGAGAATACACATTGATTTTCTATGGTTCACTTGCACACTCGTTACATTCTTTCAAAATACACTTTTGTTTCTTCCTTTGCTATCTGATTCATGGTTGATAAACTTCAAGAGCTCCACTCATGTGTTCTTATCTTACCCCCAAACCTGCACCCACCTTCTCTAACCCAGGGTCTGACATTTCTTCACCAATGGCTGTGGCCTTTGCTGATCCCAAAATAAGCCACCACGTTGGAGAATCTCTAAAAAGAGGAGAGCATTCTTTATTGTTTGTGGGTGTAGAATATTAGCCAAATAACACAACACAGAAGTCCTTACTGGTGCCAATGACCCACGCCATTGAAATTGTTCTGGAGAGGATACCCAGATTCTGTACAGTCCACTCTTCCCAAGAGCATTGCTTTGTGCCAGAAACTGCTAATGAACACATCTATATTTTATGAATTGGAAATGAAGTCTTGAAAGATCAAAATGTTTCACAGAGCAAGTAACTGGAAATGGGCTTCAGGCATTGTATCTCCTCACCCTCAACCACATTCTTTCCCTTCAACACCTGTGGATACGAGAAGCACATAAATGTGTATTGTTGAAAAATATCGTCAGAATCAGTACAACTAGAGCTTTTCTTGGACACTGCATTCACAGGCCTGGAGTCCAGAACGGGAGGAGATTTTCCCTACTTCACAATCACCCTTTCGACATGCCCCTGATGACTTCATGATTGTCTTCCAGCACCAGGCTCTGGTTTGAATTTGTTTTCATTTAAGGCCATTATTAGGTCAAATTTCCAACCTTCAGACTTTCCATTTTTAGTATTAAAGACCAAATTTTACAATGTCTGCTTTGTTCAAAGTTCTTCCCTGAAGTGATCTTAATACCTAGCACATCTGGTAAACTAAAAGTGGTTAAACCCGCTGATTAAACAAAAATCTGACAGAACTTTTAATTTATTGGTCTGGGCTCTTTAAAGATATTTAAATAAATCGTTAAGTTTTAGTAAAAGTCTCACTAGAAGTACAAATAAAAATACTTTTATACCAAAGTTCCTCAAAAAGAAGGTTGATGAACTTCGGGGTATTTTCCAAAGCAACAAAGCAGTGTGAGTTTTTAGCAGCTGTCTTGGTTACTTTTCTCTGGTTGCTGAGACAAAAATACCTGAAGCTCAAAATTAAGACAGGAAAGGTTTATTTAACTTCAGTTTGTGGAGGTTTCAGTCCATATTCAGTTAGCTCCAAGGCAGAGTGGCATGGCAGAAGACAGCAAAAGTAACAAGAGCAAAAGAAAACAAGTCTCTTTGCCTCCCTTATATTGTAAGCAGGCTACCCTCCCCCTAGTAAGGGGGTAGCACTCCCACCATCTCCCTGTCCTTCTATTGCTCAGGCTCAGGATGCTTACAAAGTGAGGACCCTGGTCCCCTGCTGAACTAAACTCCTAAATTTCTCAGATTGACACAATGTATCAACCATTACAGCAACTAAACAACTTCTAAAGTCACCATGTTGCAACAGTATGATACAAGCTGTGGGCCTACATGTCTATGACGTGATTACTAATGTCTGATTATAATATTCTGCTATCAAATATTTTTAGAGTAGAATAGAAACTGAGTTGTAGAAACAACCATAGGAGCATACAAATCTGGAGAAAATACTTCCACTATTTCTAATTTTAACTTCTTTTGTTCCACAGATGAAATAAAATAAAATCCCTCCCCTGTGGGCAAACTTAATTCTTCTTGAGCAGATGTCTTTTGCTACCACCATCAAACTGCTGTAGATATCAAACTCCAGATTCTGTTTCTCAGAGTGAACTCACACCAAGAACTTGTCACAATGAAGCAGCCAGGCCATCAGCCTCCAGCTGGGGCAGCATACTTGGTCCCTAATTTTGTAAGGCCTCCAAATATTAGGGCTAATTAGCTACTGGGGCTGTCTGGGACTGAATAGCTACCAGTTTCTCTGTCTCTGCAGGCTGAAGACAGCCACAGTGGGACCATCAGCCTCCATCCACTTGTGTGAACTAATCTACCCCTCCCCCATCACTGTCACACACTCGTGGTACTGATTTGGGTCCTTTGGAACCCTGCTAATACAGCTTCCACCTCATGTCATATGATTTTAGAAAAAAATGTTAATTTTAAGGTCAGACCTTAGATTTTTTTTGTTTTTGTTTTTTGGTACCAGCGATTGAACTTACCACCTTGTGTTTGCCAAGCAGGCACTTATGCCACTGAGCTAAAACCCTGGCCCCAGACCTTAGATTTTTAAAAGTATTTCACTTACACCTAATCGAAAGTAGGAGCTAGTACATGTTTTCTAAATGAAATCAAGTTATTACAATTTCTTATAAACACATAGGCAAATTTACACAGTAAATTTACCTTTTCATAATTAGTTTACTGCTTATATTAAACTTATTTCTGACCATTATAACACAATTAAAATTCTCTGTAAATATTTTTGACTTTGAAAATGAAAATATAATATTTAACCTTCATAAAATTGTTGTATGGAACATTAAATGAAAGTAAGTAATTACTACTATGTCCATCTAAAATTTAATATCATTCAATTGTTTTACTGGCTCCTTAGGAATTAATAATGGTTCTAAAAATAAATTTGATTGTTTCTTTTCCCTGGCCTCCATTTTAGGTCTTAAAGGGTATTTCTGGCTTCAGAGTCTTCCTTTTCTATGAGCAAACTTGTGTAATATCCAGGAATGGCTTTGGAGAAATTCCCCGTGTACTGAAATTTATTGTGTTTTCTTCCGAAGAGGAGAAATTTAAATTATCTAGAGCACCTCCACACCGTGACAGACTGGCCCTGATTGACCTTTGGAAAGCTCTTTGACACAACACGAGCTCCTATGGGGAAGCTGAGGCTGGGCATTGTAGAAACAATGTCTCTGAGAAGCAAATACACAGACAGAAGCTGCTAACCAAGCAGATCATATGCCCAGACATTGCCACAGTGCAGAGTGACAAATGAGGTGACACTTGGATTCTGCACAGGGCTCAGAGAGCCTGCTCTATGGACCACAAGTTTACCCCTGCAAATGGTTGCCTTGTACCTTCTCACAGAGTTTAGAAGTTGCCTGGGGCTGGTGAAACAGAACTTGTTTTCTACATGGAGATGTCTGCATTCCTCAAAGTCCAGCTTTGAACACTACCAGATTACTGTTTACTTCACAAGATCATTTACTAAGTCTTGGCAAACTTATGAAACTCTAGAGAGATCTGCACAGTGTTTTGGAAGTGCATGAATTCTTACAGTGATGAAATTTGTGCATATACTTCAAAGGTAAAACAGTATCAACTGATATTTTCAAAAATGAGCTATTTTTAGGAATACTGAAAATTTTGTTTCCATCTTAATAATTTGTTTAAATCTTACTTCATTTTTCTCATCTGGAAAATGAGATAATAAAAGAACATTAATTGTAAGATTGTAAAGCTTGGGTTAATACCATTAACACTTAGAACAGTGTCTGGCAAAATGCAAGCCTTGAGTGAATGTTAGTTATTCTTGCTTCTATTTTGTCTTTTATTGCTGCTAATTACTGGTGACTAAAATCCGAAGGCAGTTCACTGGAAATACCTAGTATAAATTGCTCCATATATGGAAGTGAAAGATGCTTGAAAGTGCACATAATCATCCTTACATGCATGCAGACATTTAACTGAGGGATGTACACTGTTTTTCTAGGAATCCACTGAGCCATGTCCTGGTGATACAGAGCAGAGGGCAGCACGATCACTTCAGCATCTGCACTGTGCAGCTTGGGGTATAGCGTCTACCATTTTTCTGGGCTCCTAAACCAGAGGGGCCACACTGCTGCGAAATAACAGCAGTCAGTGAAGACTGTCCTTCTGGCCAGGGATAGCTCATCAGAAGTGAAGACATGCACTAGGCACATTGTTATCCATAGCAGGTGCATTCAGTCAGTGCCTTTCACCCCATGGAGCCTGGCCTTGTCATTCCCTATCATATGTGAAAGTCTCATGACGGGGCACGTGGCCCAGGGCGCTGAGACTGGGACAGTAAAATGCAGAGCCGTGCTACCTTCCACCCCTTTCCAAATCTCCGCACAAGCAGTGTTACTGTCTGCGACCTCAGAAACTTCCTGTTTTTCCTCTCACTACCAAAGCCACTGCTATCATCTCCCCCTTAAGAAGCTAGTGTAACCTTGAGGAATGATCTGGAACAACAGTGCTGTCTGGGGACCATGATTATTTTTCAGTTACCCATTGTAAGTTACCTTCAGTCCACTGTGAACCACAGCGTTAGGACTCACATGAATCTGAAGTGACTTGTAGCTTGTTCTACACGATGGCACTCACTCATGCTTGTTGATCTTTTCTTCCATAATACAAAACCTACTGGGTATTTGATAATCACTGAGTCTCTAGATCCATATTATTGATCAATAGGAATGAAAATAAAGCTCTTGGGTTCTTTCTCTGCCATCATCTCATCATTTCTTGAAGAAATGTCTTTCCTTTTTCCTCATTTTGTTAGCTTGCTAAAGTTTTCTCAGGAGGCAATTTTTGTCTTAACTGTACCTGAAATTTAAGTTCTTTTTTGGACTCACATTCAATATGACCTCTCTCTCTCTCCTTATGTACATGTTATCTTTTCTTCCCCTGAGAGCTGCTGAGCTTCCTCTTTTCCCTTCTCACTTGAGATGGTGTGACCATTTTTTGTATGTTAGAGTCTGGAGTTGTGCTATGAACTGCTAACGGGAGCTCATGGGTTCTTTTTCTCCACTTTCAAGGCCAGCTCCAAGGCTTGAGCCCTCATGGTGGGCTTGTGAGACCTATGGGTCTTGCCTGAGGTGGGCCTGTTTCAGTGCCTTCCCTTGTGCCAGTGGAGCAGATTCCTGTGTGGCCAGGCTGGTACCAGGTAGCATCGGCTCTGTGAGTCTGTGGCATACCACCTTGAGGAGGGGACCACACATGCTCCGTGACAGCTTCACAAAGAACCAGTTTGCTAATATTTTCCTTATAATCCCTGAATCTATTTTTAAAAACAAGATTACCCTATGTGTTCACCAACTTTATATCACTATAAAAAATACCCAAGACAATCAGCTGATAAAAATGGAAAGTTGGTGTTGCCACACTATAGTAGCCCATTAGTTTATTTTCTGTAAGCACGTTTATCTGTTTTATTCTATGAAAATTATTCTTGATTTATAAAATATCAGTTAATATCTTCTTTCTAGTGTTAGACATATGAAAACGTCTATACCAATATGTAATATTCAGAATCCTCAGATGTTCACTTACCTTCTCAAGAGTCTAGCTGTGGTATTTTCCTTGTGGGAAGACTTTAAATTACTAACTCAATTTCTCTAATGGTTATAGCACTCATACTCTATGTTTTCTTGTCAGTTTTAGTCATCGATATTCTTTTAGGAGTTTTTCCACTTCATTTAGTTTTCAAATGAAATAGCAAAATGTATTCCATAATATTGGAGGCAGATAATTTAAAAAAAATTCTCCAAGTGTTCAAGTTTCCATGTGCCTTGGACTCGTGACACAGTTTGGGCAGCAGGAGAGTAGCTTTGGCTTACAGTATGAGCAAAAGTTTGAAAACCACTTACATATTTCTGTAAGCTTTCTGGGCTCCTGCCACTGCCAAGGAAATGTGTTGCCTCTAGCCTGCTAGAGAGATTTGACAGACACTTGGAGGACAGCTGAGTCCTCTTAAGTTGGCACTGGAGTCCAGCCAGATTCTAACCAACCCCTCAGGAGAGCCATGAGCAAGCCCAGATGAGTAGATTCCAGGAACAGCACTGCCCCGTCACCCAGCAGACTTGAGAGTGGTTGAGTATAGAGGAAATGAAAAACAATAATATTCTCATTAAAAAAATTTATGCATTTAGAATTATCAAAGCATTCATTCTAAGTTTTTTTTTTTTTTGCTTAATTCCATTCTGAAAATTTATGTTTTCCCAAACTTTTTTCTACATTCCTTTGTCTGTTATCTCTACTTATTTTGTGCCCCTATTAGCTATGGTCTTTTACTTTTCCAGAGTTTATTCTGGTATTTTGTTCACATTGAAATAAAAATATATTTCAGTCATTCTAGTAACTTAAGCATTAATTAAAATGAATACAGTTTTAGCTGTCCTCAACAAGTTCAATATACAATGGCACCTTGGTTCACAAACTTAATTTGTTCCACAATTCTGGGGAAGATGGTCTCAGTTATGTTCATTTGCTGATACGGAGTTCACGAAAGGAAGCAAAATTTTGTTGAATGTTTCTGTTAGTGAACTGAATTGTTGGTGAAAAGAAGTGTTTGTGGGGGAGAGAACACAAGATGGCCAATCAGTGAGCAACAAAATACAAAGCCTCCCGGGAGAAACAACTCATACACCAGAATAAAACACCCTGGAGAGACCCAGACAGAGGGAGATGGATCCTCTTGACAGAGGAAGAAATTAAAACATAAAAAAGCTTGTGAAATATTTCAGGACTACAACTGAAACAGCTGAAAATTATGGGACAGAGCATTTTCATGGTGACCTGGCAAGTGTCTACCAGCTTGAATCTGCACTGGCCGGCAGAGCCATCCAAACCTGTTCCCGCCACCACTCACAGGAAGAACTTCAGTGCTAAAGTCCGGGGTTGGTGAGCCCAATGGAGAGTGGAGCCAGTGACGGGACTTTCATTAATCCACAGTCAGTGCTGGGAATGAGACCCCCCCCCCCCATGGGAAGGGTGCAACCAAATGGGCGACATGTTGGAATCGGGCAGGAGGAGCCTGAACTGGGAGCAACAGTGACTTCAGTTGGTTGATTCCTCCCCAGAGCAGATTTGTGGGATTTGCCTGGACAGGGCCATGCCCCTGGTCGGGACCCAGTGAGCCATCCCAAATCGATTCCCTGCGCCTAGCATGCACTAACTGGGTAAAAGGCCCCTGAAGTTCAGTTGGCCTGGTGGGAAGGGGCAGGCATACACAGCCTACTTACACCTCTATGACAAGAGAAGGCAGGAGAAAGCAGAGGTCCCTCGCCAGCGTGAGACCTCTTCAGAGGAACCGTGGCCAACAATGAAGGGGGCTGGGAGCTATACTGTAACCTGTGTGGAGGAAGCCAAGGCCATGACAGGAGAGAGAGGCAGGAAGAGGCCCCCAGCCCAGAGCCCTGAGAACACTGAACCAAGAGAAGGAAAAACAAGGGAAACTGACGGCAGCAAACACACAACATCAGACATGGCTTCAATGGACATTAAGAGATATGTTTGGGACCTTGTAGATGAGCTCAAAACTGAAATATTAAATCAGGTAAAGCAGGATATGAGTAAAGTAATAAAAGAAATGCTCTCAGGAAGCATCTCTCAGGATGATACAGATGGAAGAAAGGAGGAACACAAAAAAAGGAGAGAAACATTCGATAAAGAATATAAAGAAAATATAGAATACATGAAGCAGATTCAAAGAGACTATCAGGAAATTAAAAACTCCATTGAAAGCTGGCAAAACACCTTAAAAGAAACTAAGGATAGACTATCAAAACTTGAAGACAAGTTGGCAGTGTGTGATGATGAAAGGAAAGATCTCTTAAAAATAACAAGGAAACAGGCAGTAACAATACAAAGGCT
>PVLA01013365.1:0-37362 GCA_004027455.1 Hydrochoerus hydrochaeris
CCATGTCCCTGGCTGGGAGGCTGGGTTCCTCCATGTCCCTGGCTGGGAGGCTGGGTTCCTCCATGTCCCTGGCTGGGAGGCTGGGTTCCTCCATGTCCCTGGCTGGGAGGCTGGGTTCCTCCATGTCCCTGGCTGGGAGGCTGGGTTCCTCCATGTCCCTGGCTGAGAGGCTGGGTTCCTCCATGTCCCTGGCTGAGAGGCTGGGTTCCTCCAAGTCCCTGGCGTTGTTCTCTCAGTTGTGACCTGCACAGTTCCCCTCACGCTCATTGGGAGACCGGCTGAGATTTTATGTGGTCTTTGTGAGTATGTGAGGAAGGGTGGAGGGCACAGATGTGGGGTTCTAGGGTGCAGACGGGTGAGACTGTAGCCTGAGAAGACGCAAGGGGCCTGGACTTCTAGGCTGAGTACTGGGGTCACCGTGATTCTGCCAAGCCTTGCTTCTCCCTGGTGTGCTGAGTGACTCGATGGCGCGCTGGTGACTCGATGGCGTGCTGAAGGGAGAGGACCGCTCTGGCTAGAGGAGGCACAGGGGCCGAAGGGGCTATGCCCTGGTGTCTGCAGCTGCTCCCCTCCTGCAGCCCCGGGGGTTGGCTCCCCAGGGGTCGGCTCCTGGGGGGTCAGCTCTCCGGGGATTAGCTCCCCGTGGGTCACCTCCCCGTGGGTCAGCTCTCCGGGGGTCGGCTTCCCGTGGGTCGGGGGTTGGCTCCCCGTGAGTTAGCTGCGAGCTCTGAGCTCCCGCTGCATGGCCCCTCTTGCTCTTCCAGCGAGCTCCCACCTCCCCTGCTAGCCACCACTGCATCCTTCTCCTCCTGCTCTGTTTCCCAAGTTTGTTCCTCCACCCTCACCCTCCTGGGCTTAGGAAGGTGGGGTACGGGGAGTGCCTGCGCCCCTCCCTGACAAGAAGCATCAGTGCTCTGCTCATCTCTAGTCATTTTCTCTGAAAGTTTTAAAAATCAAGCAAAGTTAAAGAAATAAAAATGATTTACAGCTTCCTCTCTCAACGATCAGTAAGGAACTTTCCTTGCTTCCCTCCAATCCCTGGGAGTACGGAGCTGCTGTGTCCCCAGCTTCTCTGCTGCGGCTCTGGAAAGACTGATTGGTGATCAACTTTTAGGAATTTCCTTCTTTGGTCACCATGATCAGCTCTCTCTCTCTCTCTCTCTCTCTCTCTCTCTCTATCCCTCTCTCTCTCTCCCTCTTTCTCTCTCTCCCTTCATTCTTTATTGTCAGAAACAGACTTGGTGACTCTTGGGCATACTTGGGCATGGTAAAGGCTTCTCAGTACCTTGAAACTGAAAAAGGAAGGGCAGCCAGGGTCTGGAGGGGCTGGAAGCCACACAGACAGAAGCCGGAGAGATTCCTCCTCCCCTGGATGGGGCTCAGGGAAACCGAGGGAGAAGCAGGGAAGACTCATCGCCGGTAGAGATTTGGTTTGTGTGGGGCTCACTGTGTGGGTGGGAAGTGAGTGCCCACAGGGGCAGGGGACAACAGGAAGTGTGCAGGCAGCAGGAATGCAAGGTCCCGCCAGGGAGAGGGGGCAGCTCCTGGCCCAACCTGTGCATCTGAAAATACCTCGCAGGATATGGTGGTGCATACGTGTGAGCCCAGCACTCAGGAGGCAGAGACAGGAGGATCGCTATGAGTTTGAGCTCAGCCTGGGTTCCATAGTGAGTTCAAGGTCAGCCTGGACTGCATAATGAAAACCTGTCTCAAAAGCAAAAGCAAAACAACAAAATCAAAGAACCTTAATCGCACCTTAACTCCAATCTGGAGAGGCTTGGGCAGGGTCTGGGTTTGGTCTACATCCCACCTCGCTTGGGTTGGATTCAGACAGAAGCCCGTGGGTGTGGCAGGGTCTCCCAGCGCGTCCAGCAGAAGTGGGCAGAGCAGCAAAGGGCAGCAGCCCTGTGCTGTTCCCACAAGCCCGAGTTTAAGTCAGGACACATCTCTGCCTGCTGGCTGTGCCTGTCCTAGTGTTGACACTGTGGGAGAGCAGATGACGTCACTGTGTCACTGACTAAGTGCTCGCTAGTGACCAGTCTGCACTGTTCTTGACTGATTCAAGGCCACGCCACCTGTGCTCCTAAGGTGACACAAGCACACGTCTGCCTCCCACCCCCTGGCCAGCCGGTGCATCTGCCCTCTCCTGCTCCTTCTGCAATTATCCCCCAGACACACAGAAGGGCTCCCAAAGCTGCCCCTCCTGCCACCCACGCGCTTCTCACCAAGCCTTCACCCTGCACAGCCAGCAGGAGACTCTGCTAACCTCACCCCTGCTGCAAATCTTTCCGGGACACTGTGACCTCCAGGGTACAGTGAAATTGCTCAGAATTCTCAGAAAGCAGCAACCACACCAGCACTGACCTGAGCACTTCTCGGGCGCAGGCTGTGCTTACCTCCAGGTGTAAATCCATCACTGACTTCCAGCCAGGGGGCCCTGTGTGTGTGTGTGTGTGTGTGTGTGTGTGTGTGTGCGCTGCAGGATCCCGGGGGCCACTCTGCTGAGAGAGGAGCTTTTTGCCCTTGGGCACCGGCACAGGGCGCCCAGCTGTCTCTTGTTACTGGGCCACACTGCTCCTCCAGGGGTCTCGGAAAGACAGCTGTTTGCGCATCACTGGGGCATCCTAAGGTCCCTTTGGTCTCTCTGGGGTGGTGGGAGGGGCTGAGGGAATGGAGAAGGTGTCGGTGCTGATTCTGTTAGCACAGGTCCACTCACAGGGTCTTTCAAAGGCGTGGGAAGCTGTGTTAGGCAGTTTAGCGCAGGAGCACAGCACATGAGCTGGGCTTGAATCCAAGACTTAGGACTTCTGGTGCAGTGGTCTTCCCTTTGTGTGGCAGTGCTATCTAAGCTGTCCTGCTTGGCCATGCTACTGAAGCGCAGAGTGGATCATGTGGGGATGAGGGGATTTGAAGGGCTAACTTCACCCCAGCTCTGGATGGTGTGTGAGACAGGAAGCGCCGTAGTTTGGTGCTGGGGTGCCTGGCTCGCCTTGGTGCTATGGGTAGGAAACCCTTGGGGGACGGGCCTGTGAGGGGAAGTAAGGTCACTGGGGATGTGTCGCTGAGGGGCTGTGGGACCCAGGCCCTTCCTCTTTCCCCCTCTCTTCCTGGTCCTGCAGTGAATGACTTTGTTTCCCCAGTGCTGCTGTTACCGGCTGCCCCTACACGCTCACAAATGAGGGAGCCCATCACGATGGACTGACACCTCCAGAACCCTGAGCCAAATTAAACCCCGACTCTTTACAGAGTGAAGGCCGCAGGTGTCTTGTCCTGGTGGTGGCAAGCTGACTAGCACAGGAAGTGAAAGGAAAGAGAACTGCGGAGGAGGATTTCCCCTCTCCCGAGCCACACCAGCTTCTGGAGGTGGTGCCGGGGACAGAAACAGCGAGATGGCTATAGCCTCAAACGTAGATTTGAAACATTTGAACAAATTTATTTACTAATTTTTAAAAACTTGTAGTTGTTTGCTTGTTTGTTTGTTTTTTTCACTGCTTAAGTTGAAACTGGCACATTGGCACTGAGCTACACAGATCTTTGGTCCTTCACTTTGAGTCTGAGTCTCACTAAATTGTTAAATCGCCCAGTTCCTCGCATTCATAGTGTTGATTATTTTAATTTGTCGCTACTTTTACGTTGCTTCTCAGTCTCTAAGGCATCCTCGTTCCCAAAACTCAGCCCTTCCGGGTGTCTGGGGCTCCGTTCCTTTCCACTGAGCTTATGTCTCTTGCCTGTGGGATCTGAGTCCCCTCTGTTTGCAGACTTTCCCCAACCCCCCAAATGATTAAAAATACCGTAAGCAGCCCCAAGACCATGCCGAGAAGCCTGTCGAGCTGGCTGTTCCCATCAGAGCTCAAGAACAGGTCAGAGACCCGTCTGTCTGAGGCTCCAGCCTGCCCCTTCTGTGTGACGGTTCGTATCACCTCAGAATGCCTGCGCCTGCCCTCTCCATGTGTAGGTAGGGTCCGGAGAGGCTGCCACCCTGGAACCTACAGCTGGCCCTGCTATGCAGCAGGTCTGGGGCACGTCCTGCATCCGGTGCTCACCTGGTGACCCTGGCTAGGCACTGCCACAGGAGCAGCCCTGTCCCTACCTCCGTGTCCCCGCCTCTCCTCCCAGGTGTCTGCAGCCCTGGGTGCAGGGAGCGTCTGGGACGGTACCCGAGGCCATGCAGGCTCCGTTCAGGGACCCCTCTGGCTTGTCGTGGTCTCTGTCGTCTCAGTCATCTGTGCTGGGAGCTGGTGAGGGAAAGTCCCTGCCCGGGGACGACCTGAGCTCCTGCTCAGCACGCGGGGACCTGCAGACGCACCTTGTCAGTGCCACACACTGCTGACCCCAGAAGAACGCAGAGGTCCTGGCGCCCCCATGACCCTCAGTCACACACACCCCCTCAGCGTGCTATGGAGACTCATCTCCTGTTCCTGCCCGGGTACTGCATGTGCCCGGGGCACTCACAACCGGCTCTGGGCTGCAGGCTCCTGCACCACTGGGAATGTCTGTGGACGCTGTGGTCCAAGGCACCTTCTGCCTCGAGACGCATCGGCCTGCCCGCCAGACCTCCTGGCCACCGGGGCACCGGAGCATGAGGTCCACACCTGCGAGGCACCTGCTGGCCCCAGCCACAGCCTCCTCCCCATCCCAGTGTCTGGGCCTGGGGTCCCCTCCCTGCGTGCGCTCCCTGGACTGACCGAGCCCATCCCAGGCCAGGGGCAGCTGTGCAAAGCCCAGAAGTGCAGGGCTGGGACCCCTGGTCCCAGGGCAGGTGTGGCTCAGGTTTCTGGGAGCCCCCGGCAGGGCACAGAGGGAGGCGTGGGGGCCCTGACTGCTGAAGACGGAGAGGGAAGGAGCGAGGCGGGCAGAGCCTTGGGCTGCACTTTCCGGGGCTCGGTCTCCGGACCAGACAGGTGAAATGACCTGAGCAGACGCAGCTGTCAGCGAGCAGCTCTGTTCAGAGAGCTTCCCCGATACGCGGGGAGTCCTCTGGTCAGCGCCCAGGCCCAGCCAACCCTGGACAGGACACGGGCGCTGCTCCTCCCTCCACCTGGGGATATGCTTAGCCTGCTCTGTGCTTCCTCCACAGATCCGGACGAAGGACAGGGTCTTCGACAGCATCGGCCACCTCATCGGCCACCACCTGGAGAGCCGCCTGCCCATCGTCTCGGCGGGGAGCGAGCTCTGCCTGCAGCAGCCGGTGGAGAGGAAGCAGTGAGCCAGCGCAGCCTTCGGGACCCGAGCGCCAGGTCAGGGCCCAGAGTCCTCCGTCTGGGGCCGCAGGACCTGGGGGAGCTGCTCACAGGTCAGCGCCTTCTCCAGAGGCCTCCGGGGAGGCTGCGGTCAGGTGCAACTTTCATAAACTTGCTCCAGACCCCCACATGCATAGGAAAGGCGCACATACCTCTACATCCTGTACAAATTATCCTGCTATATTTATATTTTTTAAGATGAAGAAAGACGTAAGACTCGTGTCCCTTGCTGCATGTTTTTAATGGAAACAAAAAAGAGTGACCATAGCTGTCCAGGCAAACACTGAGCTCAACTGACCCGTTCCGCAGGGACACTTTGTCAAGACGCAGCCCACGGTGTCACCTGATAAGCATGTCAGGGAAGAGGCAGGAAGGGGGTCCGGTAAAGGCGATGGTGACAACCCGGAGGCCTGCGGCCCACATGGCGCCTCGCCCTGCGCCGTGCAGACGGCGGGTGCTGGGACACGGCTCTGCAGGCTGACGGAGCCACCTCCTGCCACCTCCTGTCCCGTGCTGAGGGCGCCCCTGGTGCCCCGGCACTGCCCCCGCCCACGGCAGCCTCGTGACAGAGCAGGTGGCGCTGCAGCTTCCCTGGGTCCTGCTGAGCACTGGCACCCGCCACTCACAGGACCCCGGTTGCTTGGCATCCCTGGGGTTGCTTCTGAGGCCCAAGAGGGCACAGCGGAAGCCTTGGCCATGGAGGCCTTGCTCACCCATGTGAGGATGGGATGGGCGTCTGAGGCGGGCAGCTGGGCAGGTCCTCGGTGTGTGTCCTAGCTGGAGGCTGGTCCTGGGTGGCTTGTTGTCTCCGTGGGTCAAGCTGGCCCCGGTGCATCTACTCTGAATTCAGGAAAAAGCCCACATAGGCGCTGTGGGAAGATGGGGCAGGCACGCTCCCTGACTCAGACCTGGACCCGCTGCTGGGTGTGTGTGTGCACACACGTGTGTGTGAGTGTGCTCAGACGAGGCCCTGGAGCCCTGGGATGCGGAGCCCCTTCCCACCCCTGCACAGCTTCCCGGTGTCCCCGTGGGCGGCTGACTGTGTGCCCACTCTGCTCTGATTTCCAGATCAGACACTGGCGTGGTGGCAGTGTCGGGAGGCTGGCGACGTCTGCTTTGTTAGCATCTGTAGACCGAGGCTGTCTTTACAGACATGTGTTTCATACCGCGGCGGGGGTGTGTTCATTGGTTGGCATCTGATCTCTGAGTGCTGCACACAGTAGCCGCGGCCAGTAGAAAGGAGACACTGCACACAGCAGCTGCAGGCTCAGTCCGAGGCTTTGTACGATCTGGTGAGGCGCGACTCTGTCAGCTGCTCACGGCAGGCGTGCACACTCGGTTCCTGCCTTGGAGAATGTGGCCAGACGGGAGGACCCAGGGCCACCAATGAATGAGGATGGACCCAGCAGGCCCTAGGCTTCTTTGGAGTTTTGCCCTTTGGGGTTCCACTGAATCCATGCTGATAGTGGAGCCAGTCTTCTAGAATATTCTATGGGAGGTGTAGCCCACCCCATGCTTCCCAAATGGCGCTGCATGCACCCTTGAGCAGAGACCCCAGGAGCAGCTGGCCACGCTCCAGCCCTGTGGCCACACGGGTGCCGAGACCGGCTGAGCTCGTGAGCTGCACATTGCCCGTGTGTGCCTGGGGGCTGCACTGGGCACACACGGGCCTGCGCCCCTGGGTGGGAACACGTACCACGTGCCAAGTGCATGCAGCTGCTTTCGCGCGGTGTCCTGGCTTCCCCGTGTACCTGAAACCAGGAAGGCAGAAGACAGAAATTAGCGCCCCCAGGCGGTGGAGAGTTTGCTGTGCTTTGTTTCCCGGCAGAGAGAATGAGGAAGCGTTCGAAGTTAAGCCAGCTCCCTTCTCTGAAGTCAGTGTGGAGCAGAAGGGCAATGTGTACGTTCTGTACACCGCGTGAGGCTCAATTTAGAAAAGTACAGGAACGGGAGTCACTTCTTCTTTTCAGTATCAATTCAAAATGTGTGGTTTTGACCTCAGATGATAAGGCTGGTTATGCTACAGTAGCACCAAGTGAGAAAAGCCGGTTTTCCTTTCTAGCTGTCAGAAAGGATTTCCAGCGTAGTAGATGGCAGTAATTTTCTAATTTTTGTTCCCTTCAATTTTTTTTCCTGGTACTTGGATTGAACCCAGGGCCTTCTGAGTTACATCTCCAGACCTTTTTATTTATTTATTTTTATTTTGATACAGGGTCTTCCTAAGCCTCTGAGTTGTCCAGGCTGAGCTCAAACTTGGAATCCTCCTGCTTTAGCCTCCCAGATTGCTGGGATTACAGATGTGTGGCACCATGCCTGGTTTCTCTTTTATTTTTAAAATGTGCTGGTGCGCAGTGAGTTATCTCTTCTTTAAAGCACCATGCAGTGCGGTGCTTCTGTGAACCTCACACACAGTGGGGAAACTGAGGCTGGCTCCAGGTCATGCAGTCCGTTGCCAGCAGAGCTCTTGTGCTCACTGAGACTTCCCGAGCTCTTCCTAGTGTGTGCCAGTTGGGGTTTGGAGGCAGACCCAACAGGGGACCCCCCCTACCCAGCCTGGGACCCCGCTGCCCTCTGTTCCCCCGCTGTATCTCTGCCCGGCCGGGGTGAGGCTGCCGCTCAGCACGCCCAGGCAGGGCCGCGCCGTATGCTTCATTCAGGCACAATGGCAGTGTGCCCTCCTGGGTCACCCTGAGCCCTGGAGTGTGCCTTGGCCCTGCTGCCTGCCTCCAGGCATCACCCCTGCACCCTGCAGGGACGCAAGGAGGATCCCTGGTCTTAACACAGTGCGTTCTGTCGGTGGCCCTGGAGACCTCTGCTCCCCCTATCTTCCTGAATGAGGGAGCCTCAAACGCACCTCTGTCCATGTGGCCAGGCGGGTCTCTGTGGGTGCTCACTGTGTTCAGTGATTCCTGACCACCAGGCCCCCCAGACAGCTCCCTGCACAGCCAGGCGGGCAGTCTGATAAGCAGCTGGTCCTGCACTCGGTCTTAAACCCCACACCTGCACTGCCACGGTGAGGGGCGAGGTGCTGCTTAGCCTTGGAGAGCAGCCTCTCTGCCTGAAGGGGCCCTGGCTGTAAGCAGAGGTAGGTGGACCGAGGTCCGGCTGAGCCATAGACAGATCCCCAGGGCTGAGGAAGATTGGACAGCTGTGAGTAAAGGCAGAGAGTGGCGGGCAATGAGAGGAGGAAGGAAGGACAGACCCAGGACAAGAGGACCCACACACGTCCAGGCACTCAGGGTCATAGCTGACCTATGTCCAGCCTCCTTGCCCATCTGGGGGACGGAGACGTCCCCAGCTCCCAAGAGGAAGCTCTTCTTCCTGTTTTATCAGGCCCTTGGGCGGCTCCCACCCTCATTTCCTGGGCATCTTCCCACCGTCCCTTCCTGCTGGGCTGAGCCGAGCAGAAGCTGGACCACAGCTCCCCAGGGCACAGCCAGCAGCACAGGATGCCCCGTCCAGCCTCAGGTCCGCACACCCAGAGTGTGGCGGCCTCAGCCTACTGCCTGGCTGGATTTCTGTGCGCCGTGGCTGCGTGCAGTTCCCACCACAAGGGGAGTGTAGCTTCCCGGAGCTCCGCATTCACAAAAGCACGCATCCTTTCCCTCGCTGCCTGGCCCACGACCTCTTCTGTGGGTGCTGACGGTTAAACGCGGGAGGATCGCAGAAAGATGGCAAAGCAGATCCCCGCACCCAGGCAACGTCTTGGCAGGGGGTTTCTCGGAGAAGAGTGTTTCCTAAGAAAGATAAAGCCACCCAAACTCCCAGTCCTGGAGTAAACTGAAAACAGAACTGTCAGCTTCGGACAAGATAGCAAGGAAGGGAATGTTGCGGCCAGAACATATGAAAGCAGAGCCAGCTGACCTGGCAGAGGATGGCTGAGTCTGGGAAAGTGAGGATGCGGGTCCCTGGGGTGACACAGGAAGGCAGTGGTCATCATGGCTTCTCTCAGGTTTTACCTTCACGCCCCCACTTGTTTAAAAGGTTTAAAGTCCTGAGTCATTCTGCTGGGAGAGGCATCGCGTCCACTCTCTCCCTCTAGTGGGGGCTCTTGGAGAAGCCAACCCTGAAGAGGATCTCAGCAGGTGTGTGTGACCCCAGAAATGGGGAAAGGAAGTGACCACGAAGGGTGGCATTGTCAAGTGGCTTTGCAAGACACAGACAACTAGGGTTGCCTCCTGCCGGGGGTCCCCAGGAGACCAGGCAGGACACACCTCAGTGGCCACCCAGGGGAGGGGACCCAAGGCCATCTCTGGTGGGAGGCTGTTTCCAAGGTATCCTGGCCACCCCTGTGACCACCTGCACATACTGTGCCAGCCAGGAGGTCCTTGGACAATGACAGGTGTTTATTTGCCGTAAACAGACCTGAGAACCAGGTGGCCTGAGCTCCTGGCCGGTGGGTCTGTCGGGAGACTTTGCCTTTCAGACTTTGCCGGGGTACTTGTGAGGCTGTTCATCATGAGTTTTGACTTTGAGAAGTCTCTTCGCCATGGCTTCACCCATGTTTGAAGATTAAGTTTTCAGGCCACTTCGTGTCATAGCTCCCAGGGTCCACGCCGGGAATTTAAAAACAGGATTAATAAGCACTTCCAACTCCGTGCAACTGTTGCTAGCAGATAAAATGCCATCTGCCAGCCACAATTTATTTATAATGGGGTTTATACATATTTATAAGTTTGCAAGCAACAAATGCACAGTTTTAAAACTGACACATTTTATATAACAACCAGAAAAATTGCAACTTTATACCAGGACTGGTGAATGTGAACTGCCTATGTATCTACACACGTACAGACACCCACACTGAGAAATACCCACCTGTTTGTAGGCTGCGCCCCCCCCAACTCCTCCCTGGACTTTGCAACATACAAAGACAACTGGACAGTCAAACAGTCCTTGAGAGTTTGGACTGACAGACACAGGCAGGGGCTTCCACATGGAGGGGGTCCTGGGAGCAGCAGGATCTGGGAGCCCATGGGAACAGGACACAGGGACAGTGGGGCGGGGGCACCCACTAGGAGCTGTGACAGAGAGACAAGGGAAGCAGCAGGCAGAGACAGAAGAGAAGAAGTAGGAAAGGAGAGATGAAACAAGTAAGACTCAGATTTGATTTACCCACCAGGGCCAGCTCCACGGGGCAGCCTGCACGCAAAGGGGGCTGCAGTGTGGCTCCCCGGATGAGTGGTGCGTGGGTGCAGGCCCTGGGCCCTTCTAACCAGCCTTCTGGGTGCATCTGTCCCTGTGCAGCAGGCTCTGGCCCGGGCTGCCGGGCTGGTGAACGTCCAGCTGTGTAGTCCAGCAGGAGGTCAGCACGTATGCTCATGCACATGTGTTGGTGTGTGACAAGCCTCTCAGGCTGATGTGTCCCAGGTCAACAGGACCAGAGAGAACAGGGCACACAGGTCTGTCCAGGGCCTCTGGGCAGGCTTTGTATAGCAGGCGACCATGTGGAAGGTCGGAAGGGGCAGGCGGGCACGTGGCAGGCGCAGGACCTCCCTACCGCAGCTGAGTCCACCCTTCCTCCTACCAGCCAGCTCAGATGCCCCGAGAAGATACTGAATACCCGAATGTGCAGGGCTCCTTCCCCAGGCTGGAAGAAATGTTCTTGCAGCAGAAAGCATGAGAAATACAGATCACGCAGTTTTAAGTATCTGGGATTTCCATGTCTACAGTTGTAGACGTGGAAATGAGTTCTGGGGACAGACCCTGCTGTTCCGAGCTGCTTTGGGTGTGAATTCACACCCAGGCGGACATTCTCACCAGGACCAAAGTTTCTAACCACTTAAACCAAGCCACAGTTAACAGAGCAGAAAGGGACAAATTCAACCTCAGCCCCAAGCGTTTCTTTGTAACAATTATGTGCGCTTTGCCAGTGGAATGTTCTCTGCTCATTTGACTTCTGAACACAGCTTCTTCCAGAATATTGTGAAATTAAGTATGTGAATGTTTCTTTGTATTCAAAATTAAACATCTGGTTTGGAAATCCCCTGCTTAGGGGATGACTCCGTGTAAATTTTGTGTGTAATAATGAGGTATTACTTTTAAAAAAGCATTTGGGTGGCAAATTATACTTACTGGTAAATGAGTATCATTTGAACATTTTGTTTTGTTTCCATTAACGTTTGTGAAATGAAAGAATTGTTGTACTGGTCTGTGTCAGAGTGTGACCAAGTCACTCCTTTCTACTTTGACACTGGAGTGGAATTGGCTTCCTGGACACCCCTGAGGAGTGGAAATACGAAATTCACAAGTTTTCTTTCATGTTTGTTCTATGAGGAACAATACATCCTAGTTTTTGCCCAGCATTCTGGAGATGCGACAATGCACCAGGTCAAGATACTTGGCTTAAATTCCCTCCTCACCTTCAGTGAATCCATTTCCCTCCTTCAGGAAATGTCGAGATTTCACTTACGAGCCCTTCCCGGGACGTCCAGGGCACCCTGCGCCCCAGGGATCGCCAGGGGCAGGTGCCACACGGCACCCTGAGTGTCATCACTCCGCCTCAGCAGTGCGAGATGACACGCCTACCTTAGGTAATGCTGCACTCCTCGTGAAAACTGGCTGTGGACGATGTGCCTTTTATCAGAACCGTGGTATGTGCATTTCTGACTATGTAGCAACCTCTTTGGACGTGTGACTTAGACACTAAACACATTTGGGTGTTGAGGTTTTGCACTGTAGATACAACTTACAAGCATGGAACTGGTACTGTAATTAGACATTTTCTATAAAACACACCTTGTTACAGCTCTGTGAAAGGCTCTGTACCAGCGCAGAATAACTATGGCTCAAGAGTTGCGAGGAATGGTCGTTTTTTTTGAACACTTAATTGTTTCAATGGCTCTACATGTAAGTCTGCTGGCAATAAAGGCTGCTGTGAAAAGTCTCTTTCCTTTGGAGGAGAGTCTCCTGCACCTCCCAAAAAGAAGCAGGGCAGTTTGAACTTCTCTCTCGCAAATGGGCATTCCTGGCTATTTCCCAGAGGAATGAAATGGGAGGTGCGGGGGGGACAGTCTCAGGGGTCTTGTGTTAATGTCGTGATTTAGGACCTAGTGGGCCAGACAAGGTTGGAGAGAGGAGTGGGAAAGCTGCAGTTCTTGGTGGTGCTAGGACAACTGTGTCCCCACCAGCACATCTATGTCAAACCCAAGAAGCTAAGACATGTCATTTCTAAGGGGGAAAAGTCAGGGTGAAGGGCTGGTCTGATGCGTTGTCCTTTTATGTAAATAATGGCAGGTGAGGTGGGGCCACCTCCCGGGGCTGCACCTTCACAACTTTCTCCCTGTCAAAGGTGCTGTCACCTGTCCTAGCAAAACGAGCATGGACCAAAATTGATGTGAATGGCACCAGTGACCACGGCGTCATTAAAACACAACTTACGGCAGTAGAAAGTGTGAGGTGAAAGAGTGATCTGAGTTTTAAATGTGGTTTATTCCCAATATGCTGAGAAGCACAGATACCAGGTAAGAGGCAAGTTTGCCAAGGGCAAGGAAGCCATGCCGTCCCACCCAGAGATTCTCAGGAACTGGTTTATATAACGGCTGTTGGTTTTATTTTTTAAACAAACGTACATTGGAATTATTTTAACAAACACACTGGAAAAAGTAAAGGCTACTAACTCCAGGGAGACTGAACACACAGACTCTCTGTGGCATAGAGGATCACGGACCCCAGCCGTCACAGCAAGGGCTCAGACGGTGGGACTCCCAGGTGACCTCCAGCTAGTGAGGAGTGTGTGTCAACCATGGAGGGAATGACTGGGTTTTGCCTATAGAAATGATCACAATTACTTCCTTCATGTGTTTTAAATTCAGATTGCTCAAAAGCTTTGTGTTATCTCCAAGGAGCTTAAAGACCTGCCGCGCACATGGGCACCTCCCCCCAGGAGCAGCAGAAGGAGCTTCTAGAAGGGTGCGTGAGTGGAAACCGACACAGAGGCATTGGAGAAGTCATGATGATGGAACAAGGCGTGATTAGAATGAGTGACACAGAGCTGAGGCTTCCAAAGCAACTCAAAACTTTTTAAATCACCTCATTTCCTAGGTGACAATGCATGCGGCCTCCTTCACACACTTGGGTTTTTTTTTTTTCTAGCAATGCCTTGGGTCGTCTCATGCTATTGGCTGAGAGAATGCACAACTTTTCAGTGATACACAGAATGCAAACCCACACGTCCCTGCGGAACATCTTACGAGTAGGTTCTATCTCCTCCGGAACAAAAGTGAGGAAAGTCTTTGGTGAGCGTGTGGAGGTTACCCAGGACTCAGGACAGCAGCTTACACTGGATACATCAAGGGATCGCTTTCTCTTAGCAAAAGTCACTCCTGGGTTAGGACTGGTCTTATAGGTATTAATAAAGCAAAATTCTCACCCGACCTGAACACTTTCCGGTGCTCTGGGGTGAGGTTCACCCTTTCGAAGATTGCTTTTGTTGTTTTTACAAAGCACTCAGCCCTGTGGTGGCATGAACGCTAACTCCACGTCTGGGTTTGCTTTCCGCACCTGCGTGTGCCTCACGTGGAGCACTTCAGAGGAGCGGACGGAGAAGTCCTCTGAGCGGCTCCTTCGTAGGAGCAACAGCTAGAGGGGGCTCCGTTTGCCTTGGGAAGTGGATGCACAGGGCCACCAGGTGTCACCACAGTGGTGCGTCTGCCGGAAGAGCTCATACACCTAACCTGACAGGTCAGCTACTGCCACCAGCCGCCAGGATCAGGGTCTGCTCTCCAGATGCTGGACACTTTGCTGTTGGCCCCAGGCACCGGGTAGTGACAGTGTGAGTGGCCACTGACTCTCTGCTTTTCTGGTAAGAACCAAAGTGCTGTCTTGTAAACCTCTTGCTTCAGTGGAAACTCTACTGCACTCAGCAGATCAGGGCTCCCCACAACTCAGAGAGGGTAACCCCCGCCTCATACCGGCAGGCACTTTCTGCGGTTGGTGGGAGGACACACAGGCCCTGGGAGGGCTCGGCCGGCACAGTGGCATGATCTGCCTCCTGGATGTACTTAAAGGATGAGAGACACATCACAGGAGGGACACAGGGCTGGCTGGGCCAGACCACATGCCTGGGCTTTACAAACGTGCTTTCCAGGAGACCTCCGATCGTCCGAGGAGCTGGGGCTCCTGTCCTCGGGCCTGGTGCTGTAGTTTGAACACATTTACAGGACCACGTACGTAACCACGTGGGGTTCTGGGACTGTAGGCACCAAATGGCAAATCCATGGAACCCGAGTCCCATGAGACAAGAAGCCCAGGAATGTACAATTCCTGTGCACGGTCAGTGTAGTGTGAAGAGGCGCACTGGGCACCATGAGGCCTGTGACCGCCCGCTCTGTGAACCGCAGAAAGAGGCAGTCAGACCCCAAGGAAGGCAGCGGGTGAGGTGAGCAGCTCGGTACCTTCGGAGGACTCAGAAGAGGGACAGAGCACGCTGTCTGCATTGAAATGGGTTGATGGTTTCTTGGGTCCTCTCCTCAGGGGACATCCACACCAGCAGTCTGTCAGGCAGTGGCAAGAAGATGTCCCCAGTCACAGCTCCCAGAAGGGCCACACAGAATCCAGACAGGCGTGCAATAAATAAGAGCGTGGCTGCAGGGCTGGCCGCGGAGGGGCTCACTTGCAGAGCACCCCGTTCTGCAGGATTCTGCTTCTGTCAGGGATGTAAGGCGAGGTGGCTGTGGCGGGCAGGTCTTCCTTGATCTTTGGGGAGTGGCTGCTGTTGCTGCTGCTGGATTTGCTCCTGCTCTGGTCCAGAGCAGGCTGCATGGGTGAGGCGTGGGCCCCCTTGCCCCTGACCAGGCAGTTGCAGACCAGGCGGAAGAAGGCACGCCGCATCTCCTTGCTGGCCAGCGTGTAGATGACAGGGTTCATGGCAGAGTTGAGCACGGCCAGCATGATGAACCAGCGGTCCTGGAAGAGGACGGCACACTCCCGGGCCCTGCAAGCCACATCGATGAGGAAGAGGATGAAGAGAGGGGACCAGCAGGCGATGAACACGCTCACCACGATCACCACCGTCCGCAGCAGGGCCATGGACCGCTCCGAGTTGTGGCTGGCCACCTTGCGGCTGCTGGACTTGACCAGGAAGTAGATGCGCGCGTACAGGATCACGATGGTCACCAGGATGGCGATGAAGATGCTGATGCAGAAGGCGATGTACTTCTTGGAGTACAGCGGCAAGATGGTGGAGCAGTCGGGCAGATTCTGCAGGCAGTTCCAGCCCAGGATGGGCAAGGCGCCCAGCGAGAAGGCGATGAGCCAACACATGCCGATCAGAAGGAAGACCCGGTGCTTCTTGTTGGCATCGTAGGGCCTCATCTTGATCATGGTCAGGTGGCGCTCGATGGCGATGGCCAGCAGGCTGCAGGTGGACGCTCCCAGAGCCACGAACATGCTGCCCTCCCTGACGAACCAGACGGTCAGCGACAGGCTGAAGGTTTTCTGACCAGACATCAGGATGTTGACCTTGTACAGCACGCCCGCCAGCAGGTCGCACAGGGCCAGGTTGCCGATGAAGAAGTACATGCGGTTGTGAAACTTATTGTTCTTCCAGATGGCGATCAGAACCATCAGGTTCTCCAGGACGATGCAGCTGCACAGCACCAAGAAGAGCGTGGTGGTGAGCATGCCGCCCTCCGAGGGGTCCCTCAGCCTGTCCGCCAGCTTCCCCACGTAGCTGTAATGCTTCCGCAGCGTCTCGTTGGCCGAGGCCGGCTGGGTGGGTGCGAAGGGCGGGACCGTGGCTGCCATGGACGCCGGCAGTTAGCTCCGCAAGGCACCAGAGGGCGCCCGGGGAACGCTCATGTCAAGGCTGGAGTGGCAGCGCGGCTGCGGCTCCTGGGAGGCTGGACTCCAGGACCCGACGGGGAGCTGGCTCCTGTAAGAGAAGGGAGAGGGCCGAGTGGGTTACAGCCCAGCCGCAGAGCCATCAGGGTGCGCCAGGAGGTCAGAGCTGCAGAGGATTCTTTAAACACAGGCCACGTCTGCAAGCAGTGGAAACCGGGGGAGCTATGTAGGGTCTGGAGTTCGTTCCCAAGAGAGGGAAACTCAGGGCATGAATCATGCAGTCATGGAAGCAAGACACACAGACCAAATAAAGCCTCAACTTGCAAATATCTAGGCACCAGGCAGTAGCAGCCAGCTAGTCCTCATGTACTGCACAGGAGCTGGTAAATCATTATGCATTACCCAGAGGAAAAACATGGTTTTCTCAAGGAAAAAAGCCAACACACGGAGTGCAATCTGGAGGATTGTGAGAACACCCTGCTGCGTTGGGAAGAGCCCCCTGCGCTTGGGGCTCACTAGCATCTGAGGGCCTCACCCACCTCTGAGCTCCTGCCTCGGCCCCTTGCTGGGGACCCTGTACTAGAGCTGAGATCAGGGGGGGCCCCATGATTTCCAAACCCTCGAGGCCCGCTAGGGACACAGGTGCTGTCCAAGCCCTTCCCTCCCCACATCAATTGGACTTTCCAAGATAAGCAGAATCTTGGAGATTTCTCCCAGCATCCTAGAGCCCAGGGTCAGTTGTTCCGGAAGCCCTGGCCACTGTCTGCACCAACATCCGTGTTCCACCTGGAACGGCCCCAGCCCCAGCCTGTGTCCTCCACAAGAGCTGGTTGGGATCCTGGAGGTTGCTGTCAGAGACCTCTCCATGTCAGCCTGGGCCATCCTGGGAGGCCAGGCTGGCGTGATGGTCTGGGTCACCTCCTGTGTCACTCATGAGCCCGCCCCCTGAAGCACTGCCTCACCTAGCACAGCAACCACCTGGCCAGACCTTGGCAGGGACCCTGCTGGCAGATGGGACAGTTGGTGGGCAGCTCTCCTCCCTTCCTTTCGCTCCTTTTCTATTGAAACCCTGTCTGTGCTTCAAGCCCAAGTCACAGGTGCCCTGTCCTGGAGTCCCCGGCGACTCTTCCCTGAGGGTGCTTTTCTGGCTGCAAGCTCTCCTTGGAAGGGCAGAAAATAACAAGCAGCTGAAATACTCTGAGCAAGGACTCCAGACGCCTTCTCACACAGTGCTCTGCCCGGAGCCTCGTTCTCTCACCGACACACTGCAGGGCGCACTGCTTTCTCAATGCCTGGCACACTTGTGGTGTCCAGCAGATGTTTGTGCCCTGCTTATGCAGTTACAATGACTGTTTTTTATCTCCGGGCAATAATTGGAGAATTACAATACCCACACCCTCATTCTGCTGTTTCCATCCCGATCAGGGTATTGAGTGGGTGCATCCTGGCCAAGGCAGGAAAGGTGGTCATCAGTGACCAGTGCCCAGAGCCACATTTGGTGGGCACGCTTTGGAGTGACCTTCCCATGCCCACTTCCGGCTTCCAGCTGCCCCGCCCACGATACACCCCGCAGAGGCTGGCTATGCACCCCACACGGGCTTCTGTGCCGGAACTCACCTGCTTGGAGTCCTGTCTCCCACACTCCTGCCTTTTTGATGATGCGGGCGTATGTTTATAATTCGCCTGGCGTTGTGCTATGTGGTCAGCTTGCCTTCTGTGCCTTGCTTCCCTCCTAGTAACCCCTGCCCCATCCCCTGTAGCAGGCCTCTCCTGAACGTTCTGTGCACCGTGGAGTCCGCCAGGCAGCGGAGGGAGAAGGGACTGCATCTCTTCAAATGGCGAGATGCAGAGCTGCTTTCGGGAGGAAGAACAGAGGGTTCACAGAGACCTGGCTCTGTGGGCTCACGTCTTGTGACATTTCCCCTCTTTTTATAAGACCGAGCAGAGCACAGGAAAAGGAAGCAAACGGTGGCAGTGAAGAACCACAGTAAAAGTGGCAGAAGATGCTCCCGAGACCCATGGAGAGCGAGGCTTCCCCGTCGGTGCTTGATTTACCCTTTCTCTCAGCCCAGCACTCACCCTCCCCAAGCACATTTGTGCAGAGTGTGTTTGGTTAAATATGATCCTGTGCATCCATATAAGTGGAAGATATCTACCTCTCTCTGGGCCCTGAAAGCTTATTTTCTCTGAATTACCAGCATTATAAACCTGGCTCCATCCTAAGAATTAAGTGCTGGGCTGAAGGCCAGATCGATTTTGGCTACAGCTGAACATTATTGTTCCCGGTCCACAGCATGTCACGGGCACCTGCTCCCCCTCCGCTCCGAGAGGAGCCAGCCGCAGGCTTCGAGTCTGCAGGAAGAACTCTCCGTCTCCAGTGAGCCCCACTGGGTCACTGCAGGAGCATTGGGTGCTGTGGCACTGGGGTCCCAAGTCACCAGACTGCCCCACCCAGCGTGTCCAAAGTACCCATGAGGCCCAGAGTGTCCAAAGTACCCAGACCAGTGCCAGGATGGGCCCCACCTCCGCATGCTGCCCAGCGGCCTCCTAGTCACTCAGGCCCCAGGCATGGTCCTATCTGGGCTTCCCACCCCCCAGGCGTTTAGCCTGTTTCTACCCTTTGCACAGATGGAACCCACAGGATGAAAAGTGCCCAGTGCGTTTCTGCCACCAGGATGTGTGTGCGGGGCAGGCCTGTGGACTGGAATGGGCACAGCCAAGCCATTATCCACTGCATGGAAAGGAGCACCCGCCCTCCGCTCATTCTCGTGTTCTAGGCTCAGGGTTGCCCGTGTGCAGTGACACCCCTAGGCTGTGTGAGGGGTTCTCTTGGTGAACATGCCTGTACTCTGCACGCCACCCTGGACTTCGGAGGGGCATGCTGGTGTCCAAGGTGGGTTTTAACCATGACTCAGAAGCACTGGGCATCCTGAGGATGGGGTACTGGGGGGGGGCGGGTAAGGCTGCTGAATATATTGGGAAACTTAGGTTTTACTCTGGTCACTCATTAACTTCCATCTGGATGCTTAAAGCCGGGCGGGCGCCAGGAGAGGCGGCTCTGAGCACATCAGAGGCTGGACCCACTGCAGGAGGAAGGGCTCGGGGTGGCAGCAATCTGCTAACCAACACGGACGCCCACAGGCTCATCAGGGCAAAGCACGCAGCCCCGGTCCTGCACTAAGCAGCCCCCCAATACCCCAGGCGGGCCCTGTGCCTCCTCTTGCCCCAGCTGAGCCAGGGATTCAAGAGCTCCTCGGTCTGCATCACCATCCACCAGTCTGCACTTCCCCGAGGACCCCGGGACCGAGAGTGCGCCCCGTGGCCTTGTTCTGCTGGCAGGACCCAGCCTGCCTCCGGCGCCCCACCTCCGACGAGCCTTCCTTCTGCCCTAGAAGAGGATGCCGAGGCGGGTGACCCCCAAGCCAGACCTGGGCTGTGAGGAAAGGCCTCCCTTCCCCCACTCAAAGGAGAGGGCGCGGGATGGATTCCAGACGTGCTTCCTACACTCAGACTCACTTTCTCCACACACACTGGCTTGAAAACTAAACAGACTATGAAAAGGAAAAGGAAAAAAACATTTCTACAGTTTAGGTTTTCTCCCCCCACCATAAAAGAAAGGCAGAGTCGGAAGCAGGGTGCTGTATTCATCCAAGGTGGGTCACCGCTGCATGCCCCAGCCTGAATCAGACGGGACACCAAAGATGTGCATTTGCCAACAGGCAAACTTTCTTGGAAAGCAACAGTGTTTCTTTTCTTTTTCCTTTTTCACTCCCAAGAACTTAGACAGGAAGTAACCAGCCCGCTCATTTTAAGTCTTGGGCAAAATTCCTTTGTTAATGAGTCTTTTCCCTTGCCCTGGTCGTCTTGGGTGATCTCAGGCTCCCTTGAGAGACCGTCACGGAAATGTGGCTTCACACACACACACACACACACACACACACACACACGTGCGGGTGCTCTGATCCCAGCCCCTGCGCGGAGCCCTGCGTGAAGCTGCAGCCCGACTGGACCAGGCTGGCGTCCTCTCTCCGCTTTTCTCCAGGGCGCGGAGGCGCATGTGTGCGGCTGCTTGCTGGTGACCTTTCGGTGGGTCCTTCAGCAAATAAGGCTCAATGCTGTGGCAGATCCGGGCGGGCACAGTCCAGGGAACTCCGGAGGTGGAGGCTGCACCCCAGGGAGATGGCCCCAAGCATCTCCCCAGAAATGGCTTCCTGGGCTTCCAGGTGTGTTCATGGGCAGCAGACTGCATCTGGTGTTAGAGTCTGTTTTTCTCACTTTGCTTCCTAGTCAGTATGTCCTTCCCTACCCTGCTTGTTCTCAGGAAGGGCATGGGATGGAACTAATGCCAAGATTTCCACAAAGAAGTGCAGGCTCCGAGAGACAGCTAATGACAGATGCAGACAAGTGGTGCCCTTTCCAAGAAGGTGCTCCGCAGTCCCAGGAGAAGGCTCAGTGACCTGCACCTTCTGGGTGCGCCTGGGAGGCAGCTGCGCCAGGGGAGGGCCCTTGGCATCCGCAGAGGCCTGGCTAGGCTGGACGTCTGTGTTGTCTGCTTCCAGCAGGGATGAACTGTGGGCCACTGTCACCTGGCCACTTGTGCCTTACTTAGCCAGGAAGTCATCAAAACTTCTCCCATGTGCTTTACAGCTGAATTGCTTCTAGCTACCATGAAATGCTGAAATGCCATCCCAGTGGCTTTCCCTCAAAAGCTGGGAAACTGAAGCCAGGGAAATGGATCAGAACCTTCCAGGCCACAGAGCATGGTACCCTCCCCTAGAGCTCCCTGTGCCGATGGGTGCCACCACAGCTGGCTGACGAAGAAGACCCACCCATGGGTGCCCACCCTCTGCTGAAGAGTCTTTTCTCTGATTTGACCTAGCTGCTCTATTGCCTTGTTGAATTGACACAGCGTTGATTCCTCAAAAAACAGAATGCAAAGAACAAAAAACAACGAAAGAGTGAGAGAGGGAAGGGAGGAGGGAGGGAGGAAGAAGGGAGGGACAGCAGGGGATTGAGCAAGGGAGGCCTTATATTTATGAGTATCTATAATAAAAACAATAATTGAAATGTAGTATTAACTGAAACACGGTAGAATTCCACTCAGTATATTGTTTTAAAAAACCATATCTCCAAAAGCATATGGGAAATTTCTTAATGCAATTCATTCAGCAGAAAATGCAGGGTAAAAGGAATAATATGAAATAGGTCCAGAATAGAAAGAAAGTATGAAGCTAGATGTGCAGACACAGGTTTGGATAATCCACGGCATCCTCCCCGATAACCAAAACAGCTTGGTTAAGGGTGGCCCCCGGGCTCTGGCAGGAAAAGGGGGTCCCACCACAAGGCTGCCCTGAGTTTCTCCAGAGTGTCACGAGCCGAAATTCTCTCTGTTTTTGTAATACAGATATATACATACAGTGTGGTATTGAGGTAAATGATTCATTCTCCCATATTGTAACAATCAACTAAAATTTCAACTTGATCATTACTGGCTCATATGAAAGGGACATGGAAATAAACACAACTTCTGTTGAATTTGCCTTAATACATAATCTCTGTTTAATTTTTCTGATGTTTGAGGAAAAGAAAGCAGAAAATCCCTGGATTATGACAAATCAGGTCATTAGGCCAATGTATTCAATTTCTTCTACAGGAAACGAGAATGTCTACTACCCAAATATGGTAGAAAATTAGGAAACTCCTGCACTTTAAAAAAAATCCATGAATGTAAAGAGGAAGAGAGGCACTGAAGATGGAAGCTGGTGGTGACTTCACCCCTCCGTGTCTCAGGCAGGCGCCCAAGGCCTGGCTTTGCAGGTTAGATTGCTGGCATCAAGGAGTAGGAGTGACTTAGACCCCCTGTGAATGTTTGCTGGTTTAGTGATTGAAAAAAAAAAAAGTAGGATTCTTCTATGGCAACACAATTATGCTTCCCAGCACTGAGTTCTGCACCCACTAAAAAACTTCAGATACTTCCATGATTCCTCGGCACAACACATCCACCCACTGCCACAAAATCAGTCCTGACACAGCCACCTTCGTTAATCATGTCCCCATGGGACATGACCCTTCCCTGCACTCTCCAGGAACTAGCTTTCTTAATTTTCCCTTAATTTTCATCTGTGAAGAAAATAATACTGAAAGGATAAATTTTGCAAACGTGACTTTATACAACACCTGAGACTTCTGAAGTCCAAATCTTAGACACAGTTCTGGACACCTCCGAGCTCTGGCTACAGAGGGGACCAGGCACACAGCAGCAGAGACCTGTCCCTGCCACTACCCTCCTTAGTGTAACGTTCAGAACCAAGTGTGTCTCTTTAAAACTCCAACCAGACGTCTCTTTCTTACAACTAAATACAAAATACCACAAGGAAATGGCCATTGGGAGTTTCCAAGCTAGAAAGAGAGACAGACGCAGTGCTGAGCGAGGCAGTTAAGGGGTTTAAGGCCCCTGCTAGGTGGCAGCTTAGTTAAGAGCACCCAACTTCCCATGGGAACCTCACTTTCTGCACCTTGGGGACCTTGTCTCCCTGCTCCCATGCTGATGGCTCTGGCTGACTTTTTGCTGATGTTAGGAAAATTGGAATTTTATGGCTAATGTCACCTAAAAGAATGAGAGACCACAATCCTCCCCCTAGTCGCCACCCCGGCCCTGGTCCCTCGAGGGCACCTGACTTTCTAACTGTCCCAGGAAAACCACTGGCGGAGCTGCTCGTGAAGGACCACGCGGGTCCCAGCTCCAGCCCCCGCCGGGGGTCAGCGCCCCAGGGAGCCCCGTCGCTCACCTCGGTCCGCAGAAGGCACCGGGGCGCCGGCATCCTGGGGGTCTGCTCCGCTCCGACCAGGTCTCGGGCTTGCGGTGCCGCTGGCGCACGCTGGGTCCTTGTCGCGCGTCCCCCACCGGCTGGCTCAGCTCTGTCCCGGAGGAGCCGCAGCGCAAACTTTTGCTGTAGCCCGCGGGGGCGGGGCTTCGAGACGGACCGCGAGGCCCCGCCCTCCCCGCCCGCCTCTCATGCTCCGCCCCTACCCGCCCACTACCCCGCCCCCATGCCCGCCCACATCCCGCCCACCACCAAAGGCTCCGCCCCTTGCCCGCAGTCGACCCCGCCCCGCCCATTTCCCCCCAGCACCGCTCCTGGGCCACCTGCGCGGTGCGCTCTCTGCTCAAGATTCGCCCTCTTGCGTGGAGCATGGATCATCCTTGCAAAATCATCCGACAGAGGAATCCTGGGGAGGGAACTGCCAAAGTGTCAGAAAGACAAGCGCAGGCCTGAGCCCCTGGACACAGACAGTCCTAGCAGCTTTGTGGACCAAGGGAAGAAAAGAAGACAAAGGAGGAGGTGGTGGGAAGAGACCCGAAGAAGAGGAGATGACGGACAAGGGCCTGCGACCCGCAGCCAGGCTGCCAGGTCCTGGCGGGCAGCCTGGGCCCGCAGGGCTTGGAGCACGGGTCTGGGGCTCCTCCGCCTGCGCCCCCCACCCCCAGCCCACCGCCCGCCTGCCGGGGCCCAGCGGTGCTGTCTGGGGCGCACCTGCCGCGATGCACAGAAGCTGCTGCAGGCCCGCAGGCCCCGGCTCGCCTTTTGTTCGCTGGCGAGGAAAGCAAGCCCTCAGGCGTGGGTCCTGCCCAGCCAGAGCAGCTGCGGGGCTGTGCAACTTCCCCAGTGACTCAGGGCTGGTGTAGACGCCTGGGCCGAAGGCCCGCCCCCGCGGCGGGACAAACTAGAGCACCAAGTCACGGACGACGAGGACCTCAGAGACGGTGCTGCTGTGTCCGCTTCCTGCGGCCCGCGAGACAGGGCCCAGGGCCCAGCCACCGTGTCCTCACCCCACCAGATGGTCGGGGTCGCCGCTGCCCACTCCACACATGCACTGCTGGGTTTGGGCTGAAGTCCGTTTTGGCTGGGACCCGGGACGCGACCCCTGCTGATGCCACAAAGGGGTGCCCACAAACTGGCTGGGGAAACACTGAGAACAAGCGAGGTTCCTTACTCTGCCCCGAAGGTTTCCCTAAGAGACTCGGGGTCTGGCCTGTGACATGCCCTGTGGGTGACCCTTCTTTGAATGAGGCTTCTTCCCCTCCTCCCAAGATTCCTGCCACACAAGCGCTCCACACACACAGGCCTGCCGCTGACCCTGTACCTGGCCGTCTGCTCTCCCGTGTCCTAGACAGCCAGTGCTCTGTGTCCCTCTAGAACCTGCGGGATAGACTTCCCTGGCCCCTTCTCTAGGAGAACTGGCCATCCCTACAACCCCGCTGAGTAAAGTCTCCCCTTCTCCTTCCCTGGTTCACGAGAAAGAGCAGCTTAGCACAGTGGTGCCAGTTCAGGAGCACAGGAGGAGCAGGAATCACAGAGTCCCCCTTCTGCTGCTCTCGGTGACATAACCGAACAGGGAGCATCAGCAGGTGACAGTGCGAGAGCACTGGTCACCAGCCAGGGCCAAGTGGAAGGGGCAAAGTGCTTCGCTTTCCAGAGAGAGCTGGTGGGTGCGGTGGTCAGTTTTGTCAACTGGCCTTCGTCATAGAGGCCCAGACATTCGGTCAAGCTTTCTGCTGAAAATGCTGCGAGGCTGCTTTTAGATGAGCTAAACATTGGGGTCCATAGCCTGAGCGAAGCTCACAGTCCTTTCCAGTGTGTGGACCTCGCTGGATCAGCTGACGGCCTTCGTGGGCCTTTTTGAAGGGAACAGGCCAATCTGACTGTCTTCAGACTGGAACCTTCAGGCTGCTTCTACAGCAGCACAGATAGCTTCAGAGCGGTGCTGAGGCACCTGCTCTACAGTGTGTTTGCCTATTTCCAGTCTCCTGTAGTAACTCTGCGTGTGTGTGTGTGTGTGTGTGTGTGTGTGTGTGTGTGTGTGTGTATCTCCTTGGTTCTGTTTCTCTCTGGAACCCTGATTGATGGTACAATGACCTGGGGGAAGGGCCACACTTTTCACAGGGTAACTGTGGTAGAAATGAGTCTTGGGAAGTCTTGGGGACTTGGGTCTGTGGTCACTCATCTGCAACTTGACAGACAACCCCAAGCCACTTCCTCTCTGCTGGCTTGCTCTACATAGGACTCAGGAGAGATAGCTTTAACACACTAATCTAGATGTAGTTTTGCAGAACAAAACTTGGCTTTCTATGTAATGCCCTTCTCTGAACCCAAAGGAAGCCTTTGATCTATTGTCAGAGTCCTTCAAAGAAGAGTGTCATTGATGACAGAGATGTGTACCAAAGCTGAAGACCACATCACCTTGTTCCCTGCATCACATGCCTACTCTGTCCCTTCAGGTCAGCCAGGGGTCATTGGAAGTTCTAAGAATTGTTCTTTGCCTGTTTTATATATTGGAAAGATGTTTCCAATATTTAGAAGCATGACTAGTGACTGGTATGAGTCTGTGTGAGTGTGTGTGTGTGGTGTGTGTAACGTGTATTTGTGTGGCACTGTGCCATATGCATAATGTGTACAGCATGTGTAAAGCAGTGTGGTTTGTGTGATGTGTATGTTTGTGAGTGGTGTGTGCATATGCATGGTATATGTGCTATGTGTGTGTGTATGTTTGTGTGTGTGAGACATGTAAAGTGTGTGTGTGTTATGGATGTGTGAAATGCCTTGTAGGTGTGTGTGGTGTGCACTGCATGGTGTGCGTGTGCTGCAGAGGGCGGGAATGTGTCTGACCCTTCCCGGGAGGTGCACACTGACCTGAGGTCTCATAAGAGATGAATAACTGGCCCCCCGGCTTCCTGGGCTGGGGCTCCGGAGGTCCTGGATCTGCTCTCCTGTGTGCGGACAACAGGACAGTGTCTGGGGCCCTATTAGCTTCAGAATAGGGGCTGTCACCAGAGAAATGCAGTGTGGGGCTAGAGAGTTGGAACTGTGAGCCCACTCCACCTTCCAGAATGGGGAGGGACCGGTCTCCAGTGACATCATGACCCATGCCAGTGTCACGCCACCCCAGGAAAGCCCCTGCCCTGGCACTTGGAGAGCTGTGGGTGGGTGGGCACACAGAGGTGCCTGGGGCACTGTAGGAGCCCTGCACCCCTCTCCTGCACCTCGCCCCATGCTTCTCTACACTGGGCTGTTCCAGAGTCACCTCCTTTGTCATCCACTGTTACCTCAATCAGTAAAAGTTCTCCAGTTCTGTGACTCTGTTTAGGCAAACTGCTCAACTTCCAGGGTGGGAACGCTGTGGATTCACGGCTGGATCAGTGGCTGCCTGGGTGGAAGTGTCCCTGCAGGCAGTGTCTGGGGCTGACCACTGAGCTGTGGGATCCTTGCTAATTCCAGGTAGTGAGTGTCAGAATAGGGTGTGTCACAGGTCATCCACGTGGCACTGGAGAACAGAACTGGTAGGTGTTGGGACGATGCATTTGTTATTGGGAACGAAAACCAGACCCTAACCTGGAAGACCCAGAGGGTGCCCCCTCCTCCCAGGGTTTGCTCCCAAAGGCGAGGAGCTCCAGTAAGGGACCCGCACAGCCAGGGGAGGAGGCCGTGTTGCAGGGAGCCGTGTCGCACCATGCGTCCTCTCTTCTGATTGTCCTCCCACCCCCATGCCCACCTCCCTATCTGCTCTCTACCAACCTGCAGCAGCTTGGTTGGCCCAGTCATCCCAAACCCTAGCAGGTACTGGCATAGCACCACACTCCAAATTCTCACATGCATGAACTGTTCTGTGCTTTGGTGGCTTCTCAGTTCCTCCCAGGCTCTTGGTCTTGGGTGCCTTTGTTGTGCACTTTGAATGGTGACCTGTTCAGTATGAATTACGTTTCATTATGGTTGCTAACAATTATTCTATAGATCTGTAAAGGAGCTTTTTGGAAGACTGAGTACATTTGGGGAACTAGATTTAAGTGGTATGGGTAGGATGACTTTTCATTTTATGCCTTGGTTTGTGATGTGGGTTAGGGTTAGATGTTATCTTTATTTAAAGAAAGATGGAATTGGAAGAGGCTGTCCCGCAATGACAAATGCACGCCACAGGGCTGAGGGCAGGGCTAAGGGCAGGGCTGTTGCCCTGCGAAGGCTGCACTGCCATCTTCTCAGCCGAGCTTTCTCTGTCCTGCCTGCACTGCGCTTACTCCTGCTCTTTCACCACCCAGTAGCTCTGCTCCGTGCACAGCTCTGTTCAGAGGCTTCGCAGGGACTGGAGACCAGGGGGGTAGAGAGAGGAGTGACCGACCCTAGGTGGACCCTCGCTCTGCCGCAGGCTCCCCTCCAAGTTCCTGGTGGTCACTGACTGGCAAGGGAGCCTGGTCAGGTTGAGTGCTGGACAGCTGCAGGTGGAGGGGTCCCTCAGGGGCTACGTCAGAGCCAGGCAGTCTTCAAAGGTCAGTAGTCACAGCCTAGACTGCCTCCCTGCCTCTCCCTCTGTTGCTAGCCACAGTGGGGACACAGGAGAGGACAGCAGCAGAGAGAGGGGGCCGAGGCCTCTTGTGCTCTCCTGCTGGCTTTCTGCTTGTCCTTCTGCCCTCTCCACTTTCCTCTCCTGGCTATGTTACCCAGAAAGCATTGGGATTACGGCTGTGTGCAAGTTCAATAGCACCCCAGGGTGGGACGTGCACACCAGGCCCACGGACTTCTGGGGACCCTGAGTATATTAAGAGTTTTAATATCCAAAAGGTAAATTCAGCCAATGCCAGCTGTCATGTAGGTGAAATCTTTACCACTCTTCCCCTGAGGAAAGGATGGGAATTAACATCCTTTGGACAAATGGTCAGTCTTTCCTTTGTCAAGCACCATGTGGCAGGATGAAATAGTTTCCCACCATCTGAAAGTGAAACGCAATCACCTCTGAAGAACGCACATCAGGCAGCAAGTTTAATTAAAAACAAAGTATCACAGCAGTGTGTCTTCGGCACATCCACCGTCACTCTATCATCTGAACTGTGATACTTTATTGTAAAGATAACCTCTCAAAAGAAAGCAGGGTTCGCCCTTTACTGTTAACTTCACTAATGTGCATTAATTGTACATAATCAGAGTTCAGAGCAGTATTTCCACGCATAACACAGGACACACCAGTTAAACCCAGGCACCCTCTCCTGTCTTTAGTAAGCACTTTCCCCTTTCAGGTTGACTCTGTGGTTTCCAAAAATGACACACAACACAGAGTACTTGTCTGTGTTTGTTTTGTTTTCACTGGACACTTCACCGGCTCGGTCCATCTGGCTGCAAATGACAAGATTTCACTCTTCCTTGGTGGCTGAGTGCTAGGCCACGGTTTGCAGGTGCTGTGGCGTCTTCATCCGTTCACCTGTTGGTGGGCTCACTAGGCTGATCGCTGATCTTAGCTGCTGGGAACAGTGCTGCAACAGAGGAGGCTGTGCAAATGTCCCTGTGGTGCGTCAACTCACCTCCTTTGGCCTATACACCTGGGAAAGCCCAATGCCAAGCTACCTCTATTTTTAGCTTTCTAAAGAGCCTCCACACTGTTCTCCATAGTGGAAGCACCAACTCGCACTCCCACCCACACTGCCTACCGGTTCCCTTTTCCTTTTCTTCCATATTCTTACCAGCACACGTAAAGTCTTTACAATGAACTGTCAGCATGCTGGAGATACAGATACATACACAAATTCCATCTTGACTGGCGTGTAATGGTAACTCTGTAGTTTCAGTTTGCGTTTCCCTGATGGTCGGTGACACTGAGGATTTTTAGCAGGGGGAAAACACTTCAAACCGCTGGCACAGGCAACGATTTCCTGGCTAGGACCCCTTGGACCCATCCGAACACATGGAAACGCCCGGGACAGAGGCCCGGACGTGCCAGGGACGAGAAGGCGCCCTCAGCCCCCAAACCCCCATCCCATCCCCACCCCCGCCGCCCCGGCCTCAGGTGGGGCAGGAGGCCCGCGGGGCTGCGGCTTTGCAGCAAGAGAAGCAGGAGGGAAGGGGAAGGGCAAGTGCAGCCCACACCGCTGCGAGGGCCGGGGCCGCGCTTCCCCGGGAGCGGCCGTTGGCGCCCCGATGAGGGACAGAGCAGCCGGCTGAAGGCCTGCACCCCAGCGGCTGCGTGTTGTTATCAGTCAGTGCGGCCGCCTAGGCCGCCCCAGGTCCGGAGGGCTCGCTCACCGCGACGCCTCTGCGGACCCGCACGCCGAGCGGGGCTCACGGTGGGCGGAGCCGGGGTTTGCAGAGGCGGCGGGAGCGGAGGGCAGGAACGGCGCTCCGCCCAGAGGCGGTGCAGGCCGGGGTGCGCATGCGTGTTAGTTTCCGCCAGGCTCGCTCGGGAAAGCCAGGCGGGTGCACAGGTGCGGTGTGCGCATGCGTGTATGTTTCCGCCAGGCCAGCAGCGCGGGGCTCTCAGCTGACGCCGACCTTGACTCACCCTGCAGGTTTGACAGGGCGTAGAGGGCTCGCAAGGAGGCGTGCATCGGAATCCTGCAAGCACGCCATGCTTCCTATCAAATTAATGAAAAACTTATCCCGTCTCCGTGGACGCACACCTGGGAAATCTGGCTTATCGGGCCTCGTTGGCGGTGCGCTGCGCAGCGCCGCAGAAACGCGAGCTCCTCACCTGACAGCAGGCCACGGGGCCGCGAGGGCCTGTGCCAGCCTGTTGTCTCCCGGCCGTGGCCGCTGGGTCTCTGAGCAAGTGTCTGTAGCGCTTCTGCATCGCTTTGCTTTTACTAGGCTACCAAATGGTTTCCTTGGGGGTGGGGACGCATAGCAGTTGGCCATTTCTTCACTCTTCCAACGTCAGAGGCTACTGATGGCAAGAAGAGTGCCTGAAGTTTTGATGGGGCGTTAAGAGAATTTACCCGCAAATGGTGACCTGGGGCTCAATGCTTCACGACTATTCCAGGAGCTTTACAAACCAGGCCTGGCTCCTCAGCATAACCCCGGGAGAGCCAAGCGATGGCCATCCCAATGTTCCGAGGCAGAGCTGTGGTCTGACCTTGGCTACCTAAAGCTCCGCCGGGTGCTTTGTTCCTTTGGAGTTTGTTGCTCTTCTTGAAGGCTTCGGAGGCCGAAGCCACTTTGGAAGAGACCGGCTGACCTTACTGCACAGGTGACTGATGACGGGAGGAGAGAGGGACCCTGGAGGTGAAGGCAGGGGCTCATCGCAGACCCTGGACCTTGCCACTCTCTCAGTACTGAGTCACTTTGGGCAGATCTGGGGAGAGCAGAATGGAACCCCCAGGATCCTTTTCGGAAGGCCCTGACCCCAGGGGTCACTGGTGCGGTGCAGACAGCAGTGTTGCTTGTTGCGTCCTCACAATGGTTTAACACAGCAATGGTTTTAGCCTCTGTGGATCCGTGGCCTCCTCTGTGGAGTGCTGCCCCCTCACACCACCAGGAACGTCCTCAACATCGTGCAGAATTCATGTTAGCTGAAGTGAAGTCGAGCAGCAGACACCTTACTTCTTGATTAAAAAAAAAAAAATTTAAAGCTGAGGTGAGCCGAGGATTTAGCTCAGCGGCATAAGAACCTGCCTGGCAATTGCGAGGTTGTGAGTTTGAGCCCAGGTACAAAACAAAACAAACTGAGGTGAATGCAGAAGCCACAAATCAATAATCTAAGCTCTCACTTGTAAGTACAAATCTAAGTAGTAACCTAAGTGGAAAAAGAAGAACAGAGTAAAGCAAGCAAAAAGGGCTTAATGAAAGAAAAGAGAAATTAGTGAAATTAAAGTAGGAAAAAAGATCAGTGAAACAAAATGTCTTAAAAATGGACACACTGGCAACGTTCTATCAAAAAGGGGGCTGGGGTCACTAATATCAAGAATGGAAGGAATGAGACCTTGTCACTGCCTGCTCTGCAGGCCTGAGAAGGAGGCTTCAGGGGCTGAGGACAGCTCTGCTCACATACATTTGACAATTTAGGTGACATGGATCAATTCATTGAAAAGCAAAAACTACCACATGTCTCCTGAAATGGTATAAGCAAACTGAAAATGCCTTGTAACTATTAAGGAAATGGAATTAATAAATTATAAGTTCTCTAAAAGATAAGTAAAAAAGAAATCTCAAGACCTAGAGTATTTCACAAAAAATAGTACCAAAGATATAAATAATTAACCTCAACTCTAAGTCATTTCATACAACAAAAGAGATGGATGTGTTTCCTAATGCTAACTTTCCTCCCACCCCTTCTGTACTTCTGTACTGAGGATTGAATTCAGAGCCGTCACAGTAAGCTATGTCATCAGTCCTTTTTATATTTAGATAAGGTCTTCCTATGTCCTTAAGTTGCCCAGATGGGCTTGAACTTGCCATCCTCCTGCCTCAGCCTCCTACAATGCTAGAAATATACCAAAACTACAGAAATACAACACACATGCACACACACATACGAACAGACTACAGACCAATATCCCTCATAAATATAGACAAAAATATTAAGAAAGTTTTAACAAACAATCCAGTAATATATAAAAATATCTATATACCATATGACCAAGTTTCATTCTAGAAATGGAAAACTGACCTAATATATTTTAAAAACTCAAGCAATATAGTAAACAACATTAGCAAGTTAAAAAAGAAAATCACAGAATCATAGCAGTTTATATAGAAAAAGCACTTGAAAAATTCCAAAATCTGTTTCTCAGCTTAATAAAGAATACTGCAAAAACCAACAGCTGACACTGTACTTCATGGTGAAAGTTTGAATGTGCTCTTGTAAGATATGGAGGAAAAAAAACTGTCTTCTGTCACAGTACTGGAAGTTTTGATAGTCAAATAAGGAAAGAAAAGAAAATGAAACATATATAAACCTGAAAAAAAGAAATAAAATGACTCTTGTTTATAGATGATTTGGTGGTGATAATCCACAAAGAAAGTGTCAGAGTACCCACAAAAAAGAAGACAAAACAAAGTAAATAAGGTTTCAGGATACAAGGTCAACATATAAAAAAACTGTATTTTTACATACTAGCGATGAATACTGGAATTTATTCTAATACATTAAATTTATTCTAACAAATTCTAATAGAATACAATATTCTAATCACTTTAAAAAGCTTAAGTTGTAAATCTAACAAAAGCCTACATAGGACATATATGCTGAAGAGTACAATGCTGAAAAGAAAAATGAAAGATCTGAATAAACAGAAGCATACCATGCTCATGGATTGGAGGACTCGGCATAATAAAGGATTCTTTCTAACTGATACAAACTGTTAAAGACAGTTCTTATCAAAATTTCAGCAAGATTCTTTTATAGACATAGAAAAGATTATTCTGAAATCTGTATGGGAAAGCAAAGGAACCAGAATAACCTAAAATAATTCTGGAAATGAAGAATAAAATGAGAGGAATCAGTTTCAGCACTTACCATATTGCTATGTTAATCAACACTGTGATATTGGCAGGAAGAGAAACACATGGACCCCTGGAACAGAGTAAAGAACCCAGAAAAAGTCCCTACCGGTGGGCTGATGGGTTTGGACATGTTTCACACTGCTAGATTCCTTCTGAATATTAAACCATCCTTTCCTGCTGGAGTAAACCCAATCTGGCCATGGTGTATGGCTATTTTTATATACCTCTGAGCTGTATTGCTTGATAGTTTATGAGTACTTGTATGTACAGTTAGGAATGTTGTTCTGAGTCCTCAGTTGTACGGTAGGAGCAGCTTAACTGAAGGATGATGCAGCAGTGCAGGGGCGGCTGTACCTTGGTAATCCTGACACATAAATAAAAAGCAAACTCCAGGCAGATCATGAATCTAAATATAAACTACAAAATTTTTACAAGAGAATGTGGGAGGCTGGCTTTAGAACCTAGGGCTGATGACAAGTGATTAGATATGACATTAAGATGTGACCCATCAGAGGAAAATATTGAGCAGCTGAACTTCATCGAAAGGAAACTTTTGGCCAGTAAAAACAAAACAAAGCAAAAACCAAAAAGAAAAAAAATTTTTTAAAACCTGAACAGACGAGCTGGAGACCAGAAGAAAATATTTGCAAACCACAGATCTACCAGAGGGCTCATATCTAGAGTGTATATCTCAAAATGTAACATAAAAAATTAAAAGCCCCAAACAATTCAAATGGAATGTGGGCCACAGACATAATGAGATCATACACACGGAAATACAAACGAGGCCATAATGAGCTTTTGCTGCAGACCTAGGGGAAGAGCTAAAACAACAAACGCTGTCCAAACCCACCACTTAGGAGGAAGCTGGGCTGAACTAATGGGAATATAAAATAGTACAGTCCGTCTTGGAAATACTTTGGCAGTTTCCTAAACAATTATGCTGGTTATACCAAACAGCCCAGTAACTGTACCCTTGGGAATGTATCTCAATGGAATTAAAATTAAACCCATCCCTGTGGAACTGTGTGAAATGTCCACAGAAGTCTTCTACCCAAGGATCATGATGGCTTTTCCTGCTCTAGTCTCCAACTGGAACAACCAAAACATTGTCAGTAGGTGAATCGTTAAGCCAATGTGGCACATCTACCACAGAGAAGGACCTGGGTGGATCTCACAGACATTATGCTGAGTGAAAATGCCTCTCACTAAAGATCATGCAGTGCCTTTGGTGTGGGGCTGTATTGGGGATTGCACCCAGGGGGTTCATACTTCTCCCCTTTCTGAGATAGCATCTCTAAATCGAGTTGTCCAGATTGGATTTGCACTTGAAATCCTCCTGCCTCCACCTCCCAGAGTGCATCGCTACCCTGTGTGATCTGTTTCACATCATAAATGGAAGTGAAGAGCAGACCAGTGGGTCCTGGGGCCTGGAGGGGGGGCAGTGTGAGAGGGCGTTGGTGTGACATACAGAGGTTAATGAAGAAGAGAGCCGTAGACACAGAGCGGTTCTGTACCTTGGCTGCAGAAGTAGTGATGTGAATCCACACATAATGAATGGCATGGAATGTGGATATATGCGCACACGCACACACACACGCACGCACACACACACACGCACACACACGCACACACACACTGTGTCATGTCAACTGCCTGGTTTTGAAGCTGTACTAAAGTTATGTAAGCTGTGACCATTGGAGTGATGGGACAGAAAGTAGCTGAGTTTTCTGTATACTACTACCATGGTGCCACCATTATTCTTGTTAATTCTTGTGAGTTTATAATTATCTCAAAACAGAAATAATTATACTAATAATTAGAAATAATTAGAAATCAGAAGATCCTCTTTTTTTAATTTTTTTTGCCCTACGGAAGGGTTCTACAAGTGATGTCCCTCTGTTCCCCTGGCAGCTTGAAGGGACAGTGTGTTCTAATGGTCATGTAAAAATACTGGGGTGTGGATCCCCCCACACCCATGCACTGAGAAAGAGTCTGGTTACCCTTTCTCATGGGGCGGTGGTGGGCGGGAAGCCTCGTGGAGCAATCCCACGGACTTGGCTCCCCATTGCTGTTTTCTGGCTCTTGTGGTCCCAATGAGGAAAGATTTTCCCCTAAGTATCCTCTTCCCAGACAATGCAGTAGAGCTCAGAGAGCTAAAATCCTTGAGCCAGCAGCTCCTAGGCTGGCAGGGTCACTGGGGAGCTGGAGGAAAGCACTGCAACTGCAGGCTCTCTGTGCCCAGGGAAAAGCACCCAGGGCTGGGGCGGCCTGGCCACTTCCGCTCGGAGCAACAAGCCTGGCTCCTGCGGTTCGGCTCTTGCTGGCTCTCCAGTTGTCTCTCACTCTGCCTCTTAGGTAACTAACTGCCTAGTTCCCAGCTGGCCTGTTTGTTTTGCCTGGTTCGTTTGCTTGTCTCCCCTTGGTTGGCCTGAGCATCTAAATTTAAAATCATAGGGTTCCACAGAACCCCTCATTTCCCCACCTCTTACGTCTATCCCCCAGTGCCTGTGTGTGCAGTTGTAGTGTGTGAAGCCCTGGTCTGTTCCTGGCTTCCCTCCTTTACCCCAGGAATCAAAGGTGATTGATCGGTGGTAGCACCAGGGAATCTTTTTTTGCTTTTTTTATCATTGGGATTCCCACTCCCTAGGAGGCTCCAGACCGGGGCTCCCCACCCACCCCCGCCACCCCGGCTGCTAGGAGGCACTTTCCTTTCTGTGATTACCACTGCTTCTCCCTGATTTTGCAAGGTTCTGAAGCTAGAACGGCTACGAAACTGGGCTTCTGGGGTCCTTGGGTTGGTTTTACCAAAATTACAGGTTTTCATCCCATGGAGCAGGGATCAGAAGCCACCACAGATTCCTGGGATTGAAAGTCTCAGGTCACTCGTTTCTTCACGTGCCGTTCAGCATGGCTGAGGGAGCCAGACAGTGGGGCTGGGGTGGCTGCGGGTACTAGGTTTGTGGGAGACTCAGAGGAAGCGTACGGAACAGCTTTGGTGTTTCTTAGCAATATTCTTCTTAGCATGAGCCCCTAAAAAGTCCATGTAAAGCCTAGCTTGGTGGTGCAAACCTTGCTTTCCGTAACTGTAGGAAGCTGAGGCAGAAGGTCTGTAACTTTGAGGCCAGCCTGGGCTGTATGGAGGCTTAGGGAGACCCTGTCTCAATAAACAAACAAACAAATAGATGACAGGGGATGTGGCACTGTGTGAAGGTCCCATGTTCAATCTCCAGGGCCAACAAAAATATAAATAAATAAATAAATAAATAAATAAATAAATAAATAAAATTTATTTTAATGATTAAAAATGGTGTTGGGGGCTCAGTCCAACACACTTCCTGAGTAGGCAGTGCCCTCCCCTTAACTGTAAGCAGGTACAGGTCCCTCCTCGCTCTCTGGGCTTCCATGGCAGCACCAGGAGGAGCTCTGGTGCTTAGGGGACAGCAGTAACTGGGAGGTGTTGGCACTGCAGACCCAGTGGAGTCACCCAGGCAGGAAGCCAGCGGGAACAGCTCCGGTGGCATGGGCCCTCCCACCCGTCAGTGGTGTGGGAAGGAGGGAGAACAGAAATGGGGATGCATCGGCCACACACCTCCGGGCCAGCCTCCTCCAGTGGAGAGGGGGAGCCCTGCCCTGCGCTCCTGGGAGCCCCTGAGCTGCCCTCCTGGGCTCTGTGCTCCTGTCACGCTCATTCACTGCGGCTCCCTTCTCAGGGAGCTTCCCAGGAAGGCAACATCAGAGGAGGATTGTTTCCCCCTCACATGGCCTAAAATATCTCCCTAACGCCTTGGACTTGGATAACGTTTGACTGCTTGTCCATCCAAATCTAGATCTCTGTCTGTCCTGTATCTCTCTGTATTGCACCCCTATCTGCACTGTGTCTATCTGGACCATGTCTCTAGCCTTACAGTGTCTCTCTGGGCTGTACCTCTATCTAGTCTGGGCCTCTATCCGTACTCTGTCTCTCTCCACACTGTGTCTCTGCCTCCACTACGTCAGTATCTACTCTGGATCTACCCATCCCCTCCTGCACCCCAAGCCTTTCTCTGGTTCTTTCTCATAGTCCTTGTTCTTACGTTACTGACACGCTATTTCTCCGTGGCTGTGGTTTCTGAAGCTGCTTTCTTTACTTCCTCGTCTTGCTCTTTGTCCCGAGATCCCCCATTTCTGCCTGTTGTCTGCATTCATCTTTTAACTGGACGACCCTATGAAGAATCGGCTCTGGGTTCTCTCTTCACACTGAGCCAAGGCAAACAGGTGCTGGAATCCCCCCACCCCGCCCCGTTTAAGGCTTGGTGCTCCTGGGAGGAGCTGGTGAGCTTGAAAGAGGTGTGGGCCAGCGGCTCATCCTGAAGGGACCCTTGTCCTTCTTCTCTTCCCTTCTCAGCTCCCATGAAGGGAGCAGCTTTGCCTACCATGGCTCTCACCATGAGGCACTGCGTCGTCAGACAAGCAGCCAGCCAGGGGCTGGAACTCCCAAAGCTGTGACCCTAAACATAACTTCCCTCTTCCTAAGTGGGCTGATAGCAATGCCAAGCTGACGGCATGGGGAGTCTCAGTGCAAGGTGACCCGGGGCGGGCAGTGTCGGGGTTTCCTTGCTGGACTGCTCAGCCACCTTCCTTGGCAGTGGGCCTTCCGTTCTCCTCATCTGGGTGCCAGCCTGGCTGCTCTGAGGGCGAGGGGAGAGGACCGTCGGGCTCCCTGCTCCACTCCATCCTCTCGGGTCAGTTCCTGCCCCGGGCTCACAGCTCCCAGGCTTGGAGTGTCCTGGAGGCCACCACAGCGCACTCGTGGTCACCTCCCTCTCTGCTGCCCAAGCCACAGCTTTTCCCACCAGCCCTGAGGGGAGCTGAGCTGCCTCTTTCCCTGATGTCCCAGACGTCTGTTGTATTTGTCCCTTTGCCTTTTTCCCACACACAGTTGCTGACACCGAGTGGGTTTGCAGGAAAGAAAAGATTAGCGCGGTCCACAAAGGGTGAGTGGGTCAGCGCAGGGTGTTTGGCTAAAAAGTACACTGTTAGAGTGAAGGGAGCCTTCCTCATCGGGAGGAGGCCAGCACTCTCCTGCACTCCTCCCCGCA